>OZ008363.1:543180-719347 GCA_963931975.1 Cataclysta lemnata
TGCGAGGAAATAAAACAGTAGTTTATCATAACATTTCTTAAAATTCAAACTAAAATTAGTACAGTTTTGAATATTGAAGGAAATTGTTCTTCCCTTTGATACTAGGCTTGGGCTGCAGACCTATACAGCCAAGTATTAAATTAATTTAGAAATAATAATTTTCTTAAATTATTTTACTAACCTACCGTACCTGCTTGAATTAAAATTTTAATATCTTTTATGTCTTAAAAACACATTAGGCAAATAAATTTAAGTAAATAATAAAATAACAAATTCTATCTCTGAATTTCTTATTGTGTTTGGCTGCATAGCTCATTTTCTTTGCCTTAATATAGACACATTTATGAGTAGATACGTTAATGCTCTAGAGCACAAAATTCGATTTTGTGCAGCCTATATCCTGCACAAATAAGCACTTTCAGAGCATGAGAAGTGAAAATTCGTTTATTCATATCTGGTATGATTACAATACACTACCTGCCGCACTCAGAGACGTCAAATAACGTTAATGAGTTCTTAGCGTCAAAAAATGACAATTCAAAACTAGTCGCTATTCTTGCCGGGTCTATGGTCTAGATTAGAATGAAAATTTCTGACATTAAATACTCATTAAAGTTAATTGACGTCTCTGAGTGCGGCAGTAAGGGCCCATTTCACCGCAGAATTAAACGCGATCAGTTGAAGTTGAACTCGGTTTAAGCTCTAAACTGCCGTCAAGTTTGAATTAATCAAAACAAAGTTTTATTAAACTCAGTTTCTATGAGAGACGGTGAAATCGGCCCTTGTGAATCGGCAAAATGCTAGATACCGAAAACCCGTGCGTCCAAGAAGGACATACATGTTTTCAATATCAAACGAAAAATCTACGCCATCCGTTCGTAAGCTACCAGTACAGTACTAGGCCCTGTTCTGAGAACAATGGTCGAGAAACTCAGTCAGGTATTAGGATCCGGCGCGAAGGACCACGCCGATCCGGCTCGAAGGTCCATATCGATCCGGCGCGAAGGACTACTAAAGAAATTAGCGTTGTCGGCTGTCAACCACAGACCGTCATTTATATCTTAATAATGCAGACAACAGAGCAATAAGGATGTTTATGAAGTTGGCTTATAACTTACTATCTAGCACATACAATATTACAATTTACATATAATATTTCAATAAGGACGAAAGTCAAAGTCAAAATTAGTTTCTTCATACCTGGTATGATTATAATGAGGAGCACGCTAGAGCAGTGGCCTAGTGCGCTTGGCCTGCGGTTGCGTAAACTGAGCAACGTCGCTAAGGCCGGTCATTGGATGGGTGACCAAAATGTATATCTCGAGTTCCTCCGTGTTTCGGCACGTTAAGGCGTTGGTACCGGCTGCGTCTGCAGTCATTAATACCCTCCAACCCACACTGGGCTGGTATGGTGGGTTATGGCCCAATCTCCCTATATTCTTCCACCCATAGGGAAGGCCCGTGCCCCAGCAGTGGGGACATTAAAGGGTTGGTGATGATGATGATTTAATACTTATTACATAAAGTTAAACTCATTGCGGAGTGCGTTATATCAACACAAAATTTTTATATATTTTTTTTTATTCACAGCGGCGCCAAAGGCGACTTTAAAGCGAGGCTCCGCCACCACCACCAACTATCTCAATAGGAAACAGGTGATGCTCATGTTTATTATCTATGTTGGATCCATCGTAGTCAATTTTATGTGTAGTTTTTTATACATTTATTGTAGAAACTCTTTATATCATTGTGATATCACAAAATTTTATTTAAAATGAATTAACATTTACAGGACGATTGAGTTATGTTGGGTTCAACGCATTAGTTTTATTACCACAGTAACAAATCACTCCATGTTGCGTTAAAAATATGTTTATGTCACACCTGACCATAAACTATGATCTTACCTAGGGCTACAAAAAAGAAGGCCTCAGATCTCATATTACTTGTTTGTTTTATCGCCCTTGGTATCTGATGTACTATTTCGTTTGCTGGCGTCAGTCGGTTTCGCAATCACCAACGCCTGCGTCCCCGACCGCAAAGAGTTAACAGTGTGCGTCTGACACGCAGGGCGCGTCGTCGGGCTCCGGGCTGATGATGCGCAAGCACTACATGGCACGCCAGGAGCGTCGCAAGCGCGGCGTCTCCACCAGGGCGCACCATCCGCGGCATGCGCGCGCAGGTATGGTGCTGTTCTATACTGACAAACACACACACAAGCCACTGTTCTATTTAAAACAGTTTAAATACAATAGTTAAGAAAATAATGTATTATTTGTATGTGACAGGCAAAGAACGTTGCATTGTTTCAATTAATAAATAACAAAAAAAAATGTAAGAAGGTATAAAATTAGGTCTACATGTGACACCCTGCAAGGGCCTGTGAATAAATAGGCCTGAAGACTAATTTAAAAAACTACACCACGTTTTTTTTCACGTATTTGTTGTACTTAAAAATGTTTAACAAAAATATAAGGTTTTGATAGAAAAAACAAGTTTTGAAAAATGCGAATCAAAATTGTCGCCGAAGCGCTAAAACCACGGCGTCTGTGTGACGTCATTATAGCGTTATATTTGTCAGTTTCTTTAGTATAGAGTGATTTTGATAGGCAAATAAAATGTCAAAAAAAAGCGACGTCACGCGCCGTTTGACTTATTATTAGAAATCGTTATTTTAGTGAGTGTCATCGTGCATATTATCTACGTCTGTCTGTATCTTTTAATGTTGTTTTTCCACTTCATTTCTCTCGCGGTTCCCACGAAAAGGAAATTTCGATGCAACAATTTACAAACTATTCGATTTTAATTTTAACATTACATAAATTATTCGATTTTAATTTTAGTATTATATAAATGTTAGAAAAATTAGTACAAAGATTTTGGTGGTTAGAAAAAGAATTTGGAAAAATGATGATCTTGAGGCGGTTATCGAACCCGCGTCCGCTGCTATCCGGGCAGGTGCCTGACTGCTCGGTTCCCGGCTCAAGATGATAATTTTTCGAAATTCTTTTTCTAACCAAATAGCTTGCAAATAAATATGTTATGTGGTCCAGGCCAGTCGCGGGGGGCGAGCTTGGGCGCGGCGGCGACGGCGCGCCGGCGACGGAGCTCCAGCTCGTCCGCCTCGTCGGCCGACGACGACGAGGACTGCGCCGCCGCCGACTGCCTGCGCCCCACCGGTAGGCACACGCAGGCCACGGGCCGACTGTTACTGCGCGCGTGCACAGGTCACAGGCAGAGGTCACCTGGCACCCACGTCTCGCCAACTATGTTGCCATACACCGGGCACAAAAGTCGCACTGCATTGCTGTTGCCCGTTCCTCATCACTGATTTATCCTTGGTCGCCTTGTGCGACACCCGAGGGAGAGAATTGCCGTCACCACACGGTTGCCGTGACATTTACTATAGTCCGACAAGTCCTCATATCCTCGTAGGGTCGCGCACGAACTTGTCAAACCATAATTCCGGATCCGGACGAGTGTAACGTGTAATGCGACACGAATTCTACGTTAGGACGGCACTACGAGCGTTACAGTAACTCGTCTGTTATGATGCCTAGCAAAGACACGTCACTGATATCCATAGGAGCGTATCCGGCTCGAAGGACCACTTAGATGTATGATTCTTTCACGTCTACAGATAAACTTTTACCCTTGGTGCCTAGCAAGTGATTGTGAACTTACATTTGACGAATGTCATGGTAAAATACCATTAATACGTCTGTATTCAATTCTTATAGTGAGACCTAACAGTGGGAATCTAATTTATTTCATAAGATGAAACAGTATTTATATGGTACAGTCAACAGCTCGTCAGACTGCCTAGATGAGCGGCATGACAGTTTTGGGTAGTCTGAAGTGCCGTTTGGTAACGGCAGAGCAGAATACAATTGTCACCACCCCAAATCTCTCCCGTGGGTGTCGTACAAGGCGACTAAGGGTTAAAAGACAGCAATGCGTAATGGGCAGCAGCGTTTATCTTAGGCCACCTTAGGCGCCTTTTGTACCCGGTAAATGGCAATAGGCTCGCCACCTATTACATGAGACCTAACCTAATTGGCGAAACGTGGTTGTTAATTCACTTCTGCCTACCCTTTCGGGGATGGAGGCGCGATTTATGCAAGTGTAATAAATATATCATAAATGTCCATAAGCGAAAGGTAAACAGATGATTGAACGCATATACCGACAAACTCATTGTTGTCCGTGTCCAAAGCATTGACTGGTGATTTTTAAGGCCGGCTTGGTCGAATGCTCAGATCGCTGGGTATTAGCCAAGAGGACCCGGGTTCGAATCCTGTTAGGGGCAAATTTTGTGATTTATTTTATTTTTTTTATTTATTTTAAGCAGTGCACATGTTGACTCACAGTTTCCCAAAACGTCAACATGCTAAATTACAAGAAAGTCAATACAAAATAATACATTTTCATATAAATCAAAGGAATACATAAAATAAACTCATAATTACTTACACAATTGCAGTGTGTTCTAAAATCAGTACATATATTAAAAAAAATGTCAAATTAAATTTAAGTCAAAAAAAAAAAAAAAACAGATAAGTCATCATGTCAAGTTCAATACATGATATTATAATTTATAAATATTATCAATATACATAAGAGCACTTCGACTTAGTTGTCCAAAGTTGTCAGCAAATAAGTCAATGTCATCGTTGTCAATAAGCATATCCCTAATGAGACGCAGAGCACGAATGGTGGGCGCCTGCGCAGCGTACCTGGTGCGCGTTGGAGGTACCCACAGAATACGCGGTCGCCTTCGCGGCGCTACCAAGCCCTCCTCATTCCAACCCAGACGATTGGGAACCAATAGCTTCACATTACTTAGAATCGTTGGGCTATCTATCTTGTTACGAATGATTGCCAGATAGTATATTATCGTCTGCGTAACCCTCCTAAGCCTTAGTGTATCTAAACCCACCATCCCAGATACAAATAAGGACGGATACAAATATGGGTAATAACCGTATGTCTTTTTATAAAGCCATCGTGCAAATTTACGTTGGATTCGTTCTATCATGAGTACATATTTTTCCTCACAGGGGTCCCAAATCATAGCACCATATTCAATTTTACTACGTACATATGCGTTGTAAAGTACCAAAGCAATACCCGATCCGTCAAACTGAGATGAAGTACGTATGACAAAACCAAGCATTTTGCTGGCTTTTTTACAAGCAGTAGTCACGTGGTTATGAAAGTCAAGTCTAGAGTCTAATATTAATCCTAAGTCACGAATTTCACTTACCCTTTCAATGGGTGCGTCGAGTAATTTGTAAACTACATTTAATGGGGATCGTCCACGCGTAAAAGTTATAATTTTACATTTACTATTATTAAATGAGAGGCGGTTAGAAGCACTCCACTTCATTACCGCATCTATGTCACGTTGCAACGCTTCAAAGTTTGATTTGTCATCTATACCTAGGCTTAATTTGAGGTCGTCCGCGAACAAAAGACAATTAGAAGTTATAACACATTCGGGCAAGTCGTTGATGAAAATCAAGAAAAGCAATGGCCCTAGAGTACTCCCTTGACTCACCCCAGATCTTGTGTAATAATCTGTAGACACAAATTGGCCAACTCTAACAAATTGACGACGATCTCGTAAGTAGTTAGAAAAAAAATGAACTAGTTTTGGTGCAAAACCTATTTTAGCTAGTTTACTTAATAAGATGTCATTATCGACCATGTCAAATGCTTTTTTAAAGTCAAAATAGGCAGCATCCACCTGCCTACCAGCGTCTAACTCTGCATAAACGAAGTCCAAATGTGCCACGAGATTAGTAGTGGTAGATCGAGCATTACGAAAACCATGTTGGCTCTCATGTAAAAGATTCATGGTTTGCTTATTTATTTGCTGACATAACATTGTCTCAAATATTTTCGCAAAAACTGATAACACTGCAATAGGTCTAAAAGACGATACATCATTTCCACTATCAGTCTTAGGTACTGGGGTGACTCTAGAAACTTTCCAGATTTCTGGGTACTGTGAATAAGTAAGTATCAGGTTATACAGATACAGAAGCGGACTCTGTAATGCAGATATGCAGTCCTTTGCTAGGAAAACTGGGATACCATCAGGACCTCCCGATGATTTCGATTTAAGTCGTCTTATTGCGTTTTTTAGATTGGATTCATCGAATGTATTTACTGAGATACATGTGGCATTGGAGAACCCAAATGCGGATCGCACTGCAGCGACAGGGTCCAACAAAGGCAGCCCGTTATGATACACCGAACTGAAATAGTCTGCAAACGCATCGACAGCAGCTTGACCAACAACTTCAACATTGTTAGTCGAATAAATATTAATACGCTGCCGATCTTTTTTCCTATCCTTAATGTACTGCCAAAATTGGGCAGGATTGTCAATTATATTACGCTCAGTCAAATGTAGGTACTGCTTATATGCATTGTCAATTAATTCCTTAACGTGCCACCTATAATATTTGAACAACTCTTTGTTGAACTCTTTACCTTCAGCCTTATACCGTTTTAAGTGATAGTACTTTTTACGAATGTTACGTATAATATCACCATTGAACCATTTGGGATATATGTACATATGACTCGACCTATAATGAGACTTAGTTGGAACGTATTGGCTAATACAGTTATAAATACGATCGTAAAATAATGCAGCTGCACCGTCAATTTCTACTATATCATACATATCAGCCCAGTCCAAACAACTTAATGCAGAATAAAGACCCTCAAAGTCAGCTTTACGCCAGTCCCAGGTAGGGCTTGACCCTGGTCGTCGAATAGGGGGAGGAATGGACGATGACGGGTCGGCCGTGTCGCAGTAAAACTTTAACATCACCATTAGCGAAGGGTGATACGCATCAATAGGTACCAAAGGTTCAGTTCCCGCGGCTACTGTGACCAACTCTGGCCTAAAATCGCTCAACACCAGGTCCAACATACCACCATGCTTATTATACACGATATTATGCTGATACAGCCCACAATAATCACTGAAGGAATTAAAATTAAACTTTACATTTTTGCTACACGAATTTAAATTAAAATCACCTAATATTAAAACATTCAATGAGGAATACGTATTTATAGCATTTTCAATGCACGTCAAGATGTCAAGATATTTTTGGTCACAATAATTAGGAGGCAAATATACAACACAACATAAAAACTTACTAAAACCTTTACCACTAATAATTACAAAAATTAGTTCCATATCAGACTGAAGAGCATCTACATTCGCGACTTGCTGTACTGTATAACAGTTACGCACGGCCAAGAGAACTCCCCCCCACCCGGCATCACCAGTGCGGTCTTTGCGCACTACAACATACTCCGAATTAAATAATTCACCATCGGATACGGAACTAGTCAAAAAAGTTTCTGTCAAAGCTATTATGTCAAAATTACACTGAGTCACATTATTCATAAAAGTATTTGTTTTTGAACGTAAACCTCTAACATTTTGGTAACAAAATAGCAAATTACACACTTTTCTCTTTGGCCCGAAAGTTCTGGCGCCACGGTTTTACACAAATGTCTTCGGTCCAGTTGTTCGGAGACATGACATTATCAGCAATTTTAGATGGAACTCCGAGCTTAAACGATGAGTAACGCCCTCTAGGTTTCAGTGCTTCCACCGTGCAGTCATTGTTACCACAAATAGAGCGGAGATGCGTACTAACCTGCTCCACAGTGGTGCCCTCTTGCACATAGTACAGGTGCAAATACGTCCAACGCTCTGATGCACAAAGCATAGTTGATCCAGGGGCTGCGGTGCCGCGGAGCACGCTGGGTAATGATTTTCGCCCTGATTTACGTCTCACCTGTGTCCACTCTTCCGGGTTTTCTGGCCTATTCTTGTTGTCAATTACACCCTTGTTACTAGGAGGCTGATTTCCATAAATCACTTTACTAGGCGGTGTGCCAGAAACTGGAGCTGATATGGGAACTGGTGGCGAAGGCGATGCAGCGGCGTTTGATTTGGTGGTTAGATTAGGTTTAGCGGAACTACCGAGAGCTTTTAATCTATTCTGGGGGCCAGTCTGTGTTTTAGACTTAATCTTGCCACTAACCATGTTTGACGCACTCTGGACTGCCAGTGTGTTTCCCTGCGGTTGTTTTTCGTAGGTAAACATTTTACTTTCTAATTTTATAATTTTATTTGTTAAATCATTAAATTTTTAAATTTTTCATTTACCATTGACTTTAGGTTATTGAATTGCTCTGTCAGTAGTTTATTAAACTCCAATGTCAGGCGCGATTTAAGGTCTTCTTGCATTTGTCTTATTTCCTGTATTACAGGAGCCATTAGTTGAGGGTTAGGATCGCACTTCAATGCGGTCGGTGATGAACACAAATAATTTGTTCCTGAGTCACAGTTGTGTATTATGATTAAGTAGTATATTTTCAACATTGTATACATAATTATTATGATATTAAAAATATGTCCGTCGTTTAGTATTCATGAAACTTACTGCCGCACTCTGAGACGTCAAATAACTTTAATGAGTACTTAATGTCAAAAAAATTCATTTAAATTTAGACCATAGACCATAGGCAAGAAATGCGAATAGTTTTGAACTGTAATTTTTTGACATTGAGTACTCATTAACGTTATTTGACGTCTCTGGGTCTGGCAGTCTGCCGCACTCAGAGACGTCAAGTCTAGATTTGAATGAACATTTGTGACATTAAATACTCATCAAAGCCAATTGACGTCTCTGAGTGCGGCAGTGAGGCATCTTACTCTGGGCTAGAATAGAAGACAAGAAATATACATGATGCCCCCTCCCCAGGCAAGGTGGACTGGGTGCAGTGCGACGGCGGCTGCGACCAGTGGTTCCACATGCACTGCGTGGGCCTGAGCCGGGGCGCGCTGGGCGAGGACGACGACTACGCGTGCGGCGAGTGCGCGGCCAACGCGCGCCCGCGCTGAATGTTGTTCGCTGTGCAAGTGTCTAGTTGTTGTTGGTGGGCTGTCGTTTTCTCTTCTCTTGTTCTGTCGGGCGTGCGCGACAAACATGTTATCATCTGCTGACTTCTATTATACAAGTACAGGCAACTGGACACTTCCGACTACCCAAAATAGTTAAATTTCTTCCATCGATTGTCAACCTTAAATTGGTTGTCAACATTTTTGTGGTAGTCTGACGTGCTGTTGACTGCACGCTGGACTGAAGGCTGTCGTCAGACAAATGTAGCTAATTAAATTATCGCCATCTTGGCGCTGATGGCACTAGTGTGCGAAGGTGAACGTCCTTCTTCCTGCCCCTATCCTGCTCTGGGCGGGGTCGGCACAACATGTCTTTTTCTTCTACTCCTTTCGATCTTTCACCAACTTCTCATCCACTCCTCTCGCTATCATGTCCTCCTTTACACAGTTCATCCATCTCTTCTTTGCTCTTCCTCTCCTTTTACGTCCTTCCACGTTCATGCCTAACATTCTTCGAACGTCCACGGAACTAAATTAAAGATGCATTTGTAATGTCAAATACAAGTAAACAAACGTCAAATTTAGTACCCTTGCCGCTCGATGGGGCGCTTCAAATCGGCACAAGAAACATTTGACATTTTAGTAGACGTATTCAGTCCAGCGTACTTGTATAATAGAGGTCAAAGACGACGGCTGATCGCTGGCATTGTTAAGTGAGTCTACTCTGAAGCGTGCGTCGTTAATGATTCATCATCATCATCACCATTAAAAAATGGATGGAATAATATAGGGAGATTGGACCGTGACCCACCACGCTGGCCCAGCGCGGGTTGGTGGGTATTCACTACTGCTGGGGTATTTACTTTAAAGAATAATAAATTGTATTGACTTTATAAAGACAACTATTTCGAATGGCTTTAACTACTTGCTGTTTTTTGGTGGATAATCATTTAATTTCTGAATATATTTCAAAATAAAGTTGTAGATATAATTGTCTACTAATATATTACAAAGAAATACTGCAATATATATAATTTGAATAGCGTCAACACGATTGGACCAAAGAAGATAAATAACATTCACCGCGTAGCATAAAAATGAATGAGATTACGTTACCAGATATATGAAGATGAAACAGTTAACCGCATAGTTATTTAACTTTTACTATTGATGTTGTAGTACCCATGACCCCGAAACGAATAAAATAATCAGCATTACAATAGAGTATCGTGTTCTTAAAACTAGACAGAGTGTATTTCGATGTTTTTTACTGTTATTTTTTTCTATAAAAGTATTTGCTTATATTTTTTAAACGCTTTGTAATTTATATTGTATTAGTAATTATGGGAGAATTTCATTTGTTAAGCTCTATTAAGCAGATATGTATAAGACAACACAGGTAATGTATATTTTTTTATTGCTCTTATTGTAATGCTAAATGATACTTGGTTTTTATGTGCAATGAACGTTGATTCGTCTACAGTACACAAATAATAATTGTAATAAAGTAGCGCTCCTTCCGAGAACCCGTTTGTATGCGATCGTCGCCCTTGTTTTCTTTTGTATTAAAGGACATTTTGCTACGCACCAACTTGTCGTTATGTTTACTTTTTGTATTACATTAAGCGAGAGAGTGGTCTTAAAAAAATTTGTAAATATTTTTTTAAAAATCGGAGAAGTGTTTTTTAATAAAAAAAAATTGTTAAGAAAATTTTTAAATGTAATTGAGTATTTTTCAGAGAAACTGATAGTCTTAAGTGTGTGCTCGGTGTAAATGGATAATAATATATTGGCGCATGACCACTTGATAGAGAATTTTAACGTTGTTTTATGTGTTCTGCGTCTAGTTGAATGTTAAGTTCTTGATATTGATGACGCGTACTTTCATTGGTTTGTCGCAACCCTGGCTTGTCTTCAATGATGCAGATGGAAGCGGCTATGCTTCACGTCACATTGTCCCCAACAGTGTGCTAGCTTGTACCCACTATCTATCGGACTCTATTGACCCACTCCAAACCCTGTAAATATTGTAGTAATTGTTGTATGTACGTTGAAGGTATCTATGTTGTAAGTAAGGAGCTTGAGTCATTCGCGTCGGTCAAGCCTGCAATTGTAATATACTTGACACACTGACCTTTATTATACAACTACGCTGGACTGAAGGTTGTCATCCAAAAAATGAAGCCAATTTGATTTTCGCCATCTTGGCGCTGATGGCAATCGAGCGCTTCAAATCGACACAAGAAACATTTGTCATTTTAGTAGACGTATTCAGTCCAGCGTACTTGTATAAGTTCAGTGACTTGAAAGTTTGTAAACCGCACGCCGTTCAATCAGTGGAAATTGATATAACAGTCTTAAAGATATCACGACGACGTAGCCATTTTGATAATAATTTTGTTGATTAAAAAGTATGTTAATTATCAAACGTGTTTCTTTTTGAACTTGGGTTTGAAGTTGAATTTAATATATTTGGGTGATCGGGGTACATTGGCATTTATCCCTTATTAATTACAAGGAACCCCTTAAATTTGTTTGACCGTTTATGAATCTGTTGCTAAAAGAGTTTTAGGATTCCATAAATAGTAATAAACTCCATGAGCAGAAATGTCCAAATATTTACCTTTATATTACCGTGGCAACAAAAAAAGAGTGGAAAGAAGGTTAATAGTAAATTTGAACCTTATTATATTTGCAAGAGACCAGTTATTGCTAGAAAAGCCAGTTTGATTCTCTCTTTAAGTTATCTCTGGAGCTGGTCATTGAAGACCGAAGTTGAAATTCGAGAAATTCATGTAGCTCAGGCTGTCTGGACAAATCTTCTAAATAGCTTACATTTGATTAGGTTTTTAGAACAATAATACTAATTTGTATACAGGTATATTTTCCGATATAGTTTTAAGATATTTACCATCACAGCCATTCTAATTCAATTGCAGTGAGGAAAAGTGTATTGAGATATTTCGACTTGGAATGTAATAAAAACTACGGTTACGGAGTAAAAGGACTGTCGAAGCAAGGGGGATTTCACTCAGAATTTACTTGAGGAATGTGAATGTAGTTCGGATCGGCGTCAGTATGTAATATCTGTATAAAGTGTATGTAACAAAAAAGTATATATGGAATTGGAAGTGAATTTGCTATAAAATATAAATTAATATTGGAAAGTAAAATGATAATGACGAAATGTTCGTTGGTGACAAATGTCAAAAGTGATGCAAAGGCCTTATAGATATTTCCACTTAAATAATATATTAATTAATCTGTTGCTCTTTAGTTCGGAGCCCGATCATAGATTTTGTATGCCAATATGAACTTTATTCTTTAGTACGCAAGTCACATGTTGTGTTAAATATGGCTTGGATCGTGTTTATAATATTCGTTTACACTTTATAATGCTATGTCTAGTATTAAAGTGTATGATAAGTCTGAAGTGAGTTAGTAAATCATTTTAATTGCAGTTTTTACCTATTGTGATCAGATGTTGTTAACACTGACAAGCAATTTCATTGCCATATGTGTAACTCAGTTAAAGATTTCAGTAGACTATGAGGCGTTTCAAAATTGACTTGTAACTTACATGCAGACTTAATAAACCAACAATACCCATTGAGAGAGTTCTATCCCTTTCGTTAAAGACTCAAGAGGGATAGATTACTCTCAAATGGAACTCGAAGTCTAAATGGAGGGGTAGTCCTTCATTTATATATCACTACTGACGACTTTGTCACACTTCGCTAACCTAAAGGTGGTATTTTGAACTTTTATTAGGTATTAAGGAGACCAGTCTATTGCTTCGTTAAGTTAACGAAGTGTTCTAAATTCAATTACTACGAAAAAATATTAAGATTTCATGCTTCTATTATATAGGTATAGCAACAATGTTTAAATTTTATTGATCCAAAATTGGATGGAGTTCAACAAAAAAGAATACAGACGAATTGAGAACCTCCTTCTTTTATAAAGTCGCTTAAATAAAAAGGAACCACAACATTATTAAACCCACTTCTTCAATTTATACACAAAACAGACATTTTGTCAAGATTATTATTTTGAGTGCATCTGCCCGGAATGCAGAGGGCGCGGGTTCGATTCCCGCACCAAGACTATAATTTATATTTATTTAATTTTTCCAGGTTTTTGTTACCACACATTTCTTTGTGATATTTTTTTTAAGAGTACAATTGATAAACTTTGGCTGGTGTCCTGTTGCACTACATCCAATAACACATTAAAAAACTATTCAATTTGGGTGGAGTCCTTTCTGTTGAATTGCATCCAATAACACATTAATTACTTACACAATCGTGTACTTGTAAGATTTGCGTGACACTCTTTGTCCAGTTTAGTTTTAGTTGAACTCGTCAGAATTCAACTAAAACTAAACTGCCTATTCTTCAGCTTCTAAGCTTATTCTTAATTCGAAATGGCAATATTGTGTGAGCACAGGTTTATAACAAACGCGTGTGCCGTTCAATGATCTCGGACCGATTGGCGTCGATGTGTGCACGATCGGAACAGTCGCCGCTATGATGTGCTTTAATTGGTCTCGTTCAGAAAACTCTTTTATTGCTTTGATACAAATTAATTTTCTGTTAGTGGAAACATGAGATATCGAATATTATTAGCTGTTATCTAGGAAAACTGACTTTACGGTATACTTTCATAAATAACACGCCTCCTTAATATTAATTAATTATTGTAGAGTAATTAGTGTTCATTGATGCCACATTTTGAGAGCATTTTAAGTGGACTATGCAACGAACTCAATTCGACCTACATAGCGCCGGTGACCGTTTTGATCTGAATGTGTTATATATATAAAAATTGTACAGTGTAGCTAAGTGTTCGCGTGTGCAACTATACTGGCGAGACCTGCGAATTTAACAATGTATAGACAGACTTTTGTATTCAGAGGAATTTTCAAATATATCGCCAAAACCTGGGGGTCTACCGCCTAACTCGATTGCTAAAGGAAAAGCTATAGTTTATGACGTCATGCTGTCATTTCACACCAAATAAACCTAAACTATTAGCGATAGCTTTGAACGAATGATCGCTGAAAGATTTCGTATGAATTAGGCACAAAATCCGTACCGCCTAAAAATTCAGGATGGCTGCTATAACCGTAAGCATTGCATTGCTTTAAAGCTATCATCAGCAATCGAGTTAGGCGGTAGGCCCCCAGTAGAGCAAAAAGCCGACATCACCACGTATGGTTGGACAGAGCGACATCGTCTTGTACCAAATAATATAGAACATTATAGAAAAATAACTGTTGTTTTTGTTGCAGTTTCTATTGATCTTATCGTCGTTTAGTTTTGAGATAGTTTACGTTTGGGAAATTATCTTCGAACTCGCACGAAGGTTGATGGAATTCGATAAGTTGAAGTCACTCAAATGCTGTCGCCTTATCTTGCGAGAATCGTTTATCTATCCGCTCAACAATGCCGTGCTGCATCTCCTTTCGGAATCCCTCCGTTTGTTATCAATAATTGTGTCTAGTTCGATGGATTTCCTTTCTTCGTGTTCGTCTCTAGCTGTTATTGGTTTTCCCCGGAATTCGTCCTCTATCTCCTGCAAAGTTCTGTCCTTTGTTTCCGGTAGCAAAAACCATATTACCACTAAGTTATAAGCCAAAACACCGGCGTAGACCACGTAAGTGCCATGCAATCCCACGCTCTCAACTAAGCTGGGAAATGTTTTGAGAGCGACAAACAGGAACCCTGACATCGAGATCATGCTGATGATGCCGCCGACACTCCGGTACTCTAGAGGAAGTATTTCTCCGGCTATGACGTTTGGCATTGGCACCATACCCGTAGCCACAGTGAAGAATTGAATGTTCACCAAAACAGCAGCTATCCATAGAGCGTCGTACGTCAAAAGGTTGTGTATCTTCAGGTACACATAAGCAGCTATTGCCAGGTGACTTGCAACGCAAAGGGCTCCAGTAGAAAACATCATAGTTCGCCTTCTAGTTTTGTTTATGACGTATATGGCAGCCGTGTTTGCTATTATCCTTTGAGTATCTAAAGCGATCATCCAGAAATGGGCGTCGACTCCGGGACCCATTATTAAAGTCAGTATGACTGTTGAGTAAGACGCCATAGTCGTGCCACCGGCGAACTGTGTCATGCACGACGCGTGCGCCATCAGTATCACTGGCTTGTAGAACATTTTATTCCTGACAGTAGTAGTTATACTCTCGATTCTGTTGGTCCGTTTGCCTTGTGCCGTTTTGGGTTTGC
The DNA here is from genome assembly GCA_963931975.1 of Cataclysta lemnata. Classification (NCBI taxonomy): domain Eukaryota; kingdom Metazoa; phylum Arthropoda; class Insecta; order Lepidoptera; family Crambidae; genus Cataclysta; species Cataclysta lemnata. Next base: position 558,373 of record OZ008363.1, read on the forward strand.
TTAACAGTATTCTGGCACGGATCATTTCTTCTAGTTCCTCTTCTTCCCCCTCCCCTCTGAGCCAGTGGAAGGTTCTTCTGCACTCCTCGTATCTCCCTTTGCCCGCTAACCAACTTGGAGACTCGGGCGTAAAGAATATCATGACCAGACTCGCAATAGAGAAAGAGAGGCAAATCACGGCAGTCATTCTCCACCCTATGAAGGATCCTATGAGATGCACGAAGAATATGCCAAACGCCTGCGCCAGAGACACGGTCGTCAAGAACGCTCCTCGGTTCTTGGGGCTGGTGCACTCTCCTATGAGGATGGAGCGGAGAGGGGAGAGCATTCCGAAGGATAATCCTCCCAAGGCTCTTCCAATGAACAGCGCCTGCAAAAGATGGTGAGATCGGATTGTAAAAGTTGCAAACATCGTCTTATAGGAAAGTTTTCGCAACCTATTTGAATAGGTTATAAGTAGAAGTGTTCTTAACGTAGCCAGTAGTGACCAAAGAGTGGAATAGAAACGGTAATATCTATGGGTAAACATTTGTAGTTCCAATTTTCTCCGCCTGATAAACGGTGGCACTGTATAAGCTTACTGAAATGTCCGGAGAGAGACACTGGGACGACAACATTGCAATCCATACTGCTCAAGGTCTGGCCAGACACCAAACATCTTTGGGTATGCTGTTGTTGGTGGTTTGCCCTTCGACTTTTATGACACCTCTGGAAGGGGCTGGCGCATTCGTTATTTTTTCGCTGCCAGGCCAACATTAAAGACTTAAATATACCTACGCGAGCTTAACCCATTTATGGTAGGTTTATCTTCATCTGTATGTAGAATAATTAAACGGGCCTTGAATAGGTGTTTGAAAACGGAACAAGGTTCTGTAAAAAATATACGATTTTACCGGAAAATTAGTAGCAAATATGGTGATGGCCCAGCCCAGGATAGCCGGCAAGGTAACGGCGTAGTGGGCTGTCTTCCTGCCGCACCTCTCCATTATGGGGGAGATGACGAAGCTGCCTATCAGCATCACGATTCCGGTTATGGAGGCTGTGGATGAACGTAAATATGTATAAACTAGCTGACCGGCAAACGTTTTGCTCTTCATAAGACCTAACAAATATACACAAATAGCACATGATGTACCAAGGGCGATAAAGCAAAGAACGTCTTCATCATCATCACCAGCCCTTCAATGTCCCTACTGCTGGGGCACGGGCCTTCCCTATGGATGGAAGAATATAGGGAGATTGGGCCCAGACCCACCACGCTGGCGCAGTGCGGGTTGGTGGGTATTAACGACTGCAGATGCAGCCGGGACCAACGGCTTACCTTCCGAAGCACGGAGGGACTCGAGATAATAAATTTTTGTACACTCATCCAATGTTCGGCCTTAGCGAACATTGCTTAGTTTACGCAATCGCAAGGCAAGCGCGCTATGCCACTGAGCTAGCGAGCTTTGAGCGAGAGTTATACAGGATAACTCACCGTCTGTTTTTTTCTGAAGGACTAAAGCCACATTTCACCAACTCTCTGGCATGGCGCCCCTTGTAAAGGGCAGTAATCAGTAATGCATGGTGGTGTCACAAAAATGTCAAACCCCGTATCACATCATATTTATTGTAAAGTAACACATACCTATCCATGAATCAGCTTCCTTTGAGAGATATATTTCTGAATCTTTCCGGTGCAGTTGAGGTAGAAGAATGGCTGGATAGCCGAGCACGCACCCGTGGCCTACAGTGTTTAGGCCCACCGCACATGTTACGAAGCACTGGTAAAAAATAATGTTTAGTTGAACTATCTACTTGAAAAATGTGTACACAATACACATAAACCTAGACTATCTTAATATGTAGGTATATGAAATTGGAACGTTTTTTATGTTAGACAGGGATGTTCTTAATTCGCCTTCATCTCACCTGACTGTAAGTGACAATGAGGCCAAAGATGGAATCGAGTTTCACCTGGAACCCTAAACCACAGAGGCGGTGGTGGTCTTATCACAAATTGTCGGAACACAATAATGCTGTTAACATCAATATTATGGCAACGGATTTTGATAAGATAGTGGCATCAGCTATAGCCTTGAAAACTTGAAAAAAGTCCTACCACAAACTAAACCGATTACCTACAAATTTGTACTCCCATGAGGATCGAACTCGGGACCTCGGGGATCTAATTCCGGTGGGGAAATCACTAGACCACGGTGGCGGTTTAAAGGTTTATTAAAAAAAAGTCAGGTCAGGAGTGCCCGAAATCGGCGTACCTATCCCGAAATTGGATAAAGCGAAAGAAGTTTGTAAGGATCGTAGCAGTAAATGTTTGGGAAAATGTTTCATGTTCTCTTCGTAAGTACCTAATTTTATTATGACTTCCTCGCCAGCCTTATAATGCTCCCACTGCTGGGCACAGGCCTTCCTCATGAATGGCAGAATATGAGGAGTATGGGCCTTCCAGTGCCGACTTTTGGGTTTTAATGACTGCAGTCCAGATGCAGCCGGGACCAACGGCTACACGTGGCTTCTTAAGCACGGAGGAATAGATTTAATATACTACTTTAACGCAAATGTTTATTGCTCTATTATATATCTCTCTCTGCCTTACATTTAAACACACACTAAATTGGCACAACACAGGTAGGTGAAATCGATCCGAACTGTTAATATACCAATATCTAACTAACTTGTTTAGCGAACGCAGAGAATCTGCCCGTCTTCATGACTAGACTATCCAAACCGCGGAAATATCATTCGCGTTTTTTTTTTATCAGGAAAACATTGAGATCTAAACGCTGGCATTATGCATATCGCTATCTTGACTGCGAAGAGATAGCGCGTGCTACGAACGCTGCCAATAAGGCGCGTGCTCGGTGACCGATGAGAAATAATGTATTTTTAACGCCAACCACTAGAAGCCAACATCATCTTTTGATAGTTTTGAAGGCCGGTTTGGTGTAATGGTCTGTGTAACTGGCTGTCGACCAAGAGGTCCCGGGTTCGAATCCTGGTAGGGGCAAATTTTGAGATGAGCACAGTGATTTGTTACTGAGTCTTGTAGTAGTAAATTTTTTTATATTTTGATACAATTATTATGAGTATTTGAAATTTGTCACTCGTCTAGTATCCATAAGTAAGAAATATTTATATATTGTTCTCGTAATCGTAAGCACCTCGATGGCGCAGTGGCTTAGCGCGCTCGGCCTGGGATTGCAGAAACCAGAATCTTCTTTTGCCTTCCCTGTTCCCAATCCATCTGGGGTCGGCGCAGTATGTTTCCTCTTCCATTCATATTGGTCAGACGTCATCAAGCCATCCACTCCTTATTGATTCATATCATCCATCACACCGTAAAGGTGCTAGTGATGAATGCATGTATAGAAAAGAGACGGAACGGGCCATGTCGAGAGACCTATGAACGGAGAGAGTAATTGAATTACAACATTCCAATCCATGCCTACTGCTCAAAGTTTTGGCTAAGGTTCTACAGCCGGCCGCCTGACTGACACTAACCCTCTTTGGGATTGCAGAAACCAGAATACAACCCCAAACTCTCCCGCGGGTGTCGTAGTAGATATAAGCCGACCGGGCCATGTCTTTATGCATAGTTAACTTAACCAATTGTTAAAAATTGTTAATAATGGTTGTACAACCATTCGTATCAATTTTCAACAATTGATTAAGTCGCCGGTTTTTTTATGCATAGTCAACTTAACCAATTGTTAGATACGAATGGTTAAATATCATACTGATACCTATACCTCATTAATAAAAAAATAACAATTGGTTGAGTTAACTATTCATCGAAATACCGGTCCTAAGGGTAGACAGCAACGTTCCTCCTATACCACCAGGCATTATACTGCGATTTACTTGCCCCATAGATGGCAATAGGCTCGCCATGTTAAACTTATGGCGGGTCCCAATATTCTATCTACAGTTAAAAGTGCACTTACTAAAGTTAAGTTGCCTGGCATTTGTTGTTAAAAGTATTACGATAAATAACTTAAGTTGTTAAGCCACTAAGCTATAGTACGGCTATCTTCAACTGATGGTAGAATATTGGGACCAGCCGTCGTGGGTCTCCGAGACGGTCAAGCGCTTCGCGTCGAGCTCGTTCATTTTCATTATGTTGCTAGTTCAAACAGATCTTTTGTATGTCAATTTGACATAAAAAATATTTGTTTTACCTAGCAACAGAATGAAACTCACAGAAAGAAACACGAGCTTGACGCGAAGCCGCTTCTGTCTCGGAGACCCATAAGGTAAGACCCTAAAGTTTAGATGCCTGGCAATTTTTGTTGTACCTATGTATTACGATAAATAATAAGTTGCTAAGCAACTAATCTGTAGTAGGTAGGTCTATCTTCAACTGTTAATAGAATATTGGGTCCCGCTGTTAGTAATTTAAAAACAATGGGGACATAAAAAATTCAAAATTATATCATTATTTCGGAAAATATTTTTTTTTTATTAACCCCATAGTATTACTATGTTAGTATGGGTAGTATTCAGGCTATTTCTGTAATAAGTTGTATAGGTAGCTAGGTACCTACTCATTGAGATAAATAAAGATATCACTTAATATTCAGCATATATTATCACTAATGACATAACATATTAACTGTAGCAACTAGCGATGTTATCTAAACTAAACCATTGCGGCATAAATAAACGGACTATCTCATTTAGTCTTTATTATTCAATTAAAAAGGTTGTTACCCAAAATAGTTATTCCAATTTGAACTGAAGTCTGGTGTGTTTGATATAAAATAAGTACCTAGTTAAAATTATCGGTTTTAGAATCAGAAATCGAAATGAGAGTAACCGCATCGCCGCCATGGATTTCGCCCCTATTCAAACAGGTAGGTGATGATAAATTGACATCCATTTATCCCCAAGATAGGAAGGTTTGCCCACCATGCTAGAGTCGTGCAACACTCGCCATAACTTTCCTGTAGCACCTTTCGCTTCGGATATAAATTAAGGGTGTCTCACACACAAAGCGGGTTAAAAAGACGACGACGAGTAATGGCCAGCAGCGTTCCTGTTATACCACTTAGCTATATACTGCGATTTGATGGCAATAGGCTCGCCGCCTATTACGTGGGACCGTGGGTGTTGATTCACCTTTGCTTACAGCTTCAGTGATAAATACGCTTATTATGTATGTGCCGTGTGGTGGCGGCAGAGTAGATTACAATTTTTACCACCCCAAATCTATTAGATTTTACATACATACATAAATCACGCCTATATCCCCGAAGGGATAGGCAGAGGTGAACTGGCACCCACGTTTCGCCAATTATGTTAGGTCCAATGTAATAGGTGGCGAGCCTATTGCCATTTATCGGGCACAAAAGTCGCAGTACATTGCCATTGCTAGGTGGTATAAAAGGAACGCTGCTGGCCATTCCTCATAATGATTTATCCTTAGTCGCCTTGTACGACACCCACGGGAGAGATTTGGGGTGGTGACAATTGTATTCTACTCTGCCGTCACCACACGGCACTATATTAGATTTTAATTTCAACATTATATAAATGTTACAAAAATTAGTACAAAATTTTGGTAGTTAGAAAAAGAATTTCGAAAAATTATGGTTCCCGCATTAAGACCACAATTTTTCGAAATTCTTTTTCTAACTACCAAAATCTTAGCACCCCAAATCTCTCCCGTGGGTGTCGTACAAGGCGACTAAGAATAAATCAGTGATGAGGAATGGGCAGCAGCGTTCCTCTTAAATACTACCTTGCAATGTACTGCGACTTCTGTGCCCGATAAATGGCAATAGGCTCGCCACCTATTACATGGGACCTAACATAATTGGCGAAACGTGGGTGCTAGTTCACCTCTGCCTACCCTTTTGGGGATATATTGGTTGGGGAAAAAGTCTTTTCGCATTATAGTATGTATAAACTTGTAATAAAATCTCTTTGGCTATACTATTTGTATCTGGCTGGTTTTGGTATCATTGAAAGTTTAAATTTTAAAGAACATAATTCCAAATTCAAATTAGGAAAATTTGTGATTTTTATTTGTTTTTCGTACCGCCAAGATGAGTGAATCTAATGAAGAAATTCGATACATTTTAAAATTTTACTACAAAAAAGGTAAAAATGCAACGCAAGCCGCGAAAAAAATTTGCGATGTTTATGGACCTAGTGCAGTGTCTGTGAGAGTTGCACAAATTTGGTTTAAGCGTTTTCAATCCGGAAATTTTGATGTCAAAGATGCACGTCGCTCTGGTCGCCCTATTACAGATAAAATGGATGCCATTTTTGAAAAAGTGGAGCAAGATCGGCATGTCAGTAGTTACGACGTAGCTGAAGAACTGGGAATTGACCACAAAACAGTTTTGGCGCATTTGAAAAAAACTGGGTACACAAAAAGCTCGACATTTGGGTACCTCACGAGCTCACTGAAAGAAACCTAATGAACCGTGTACTCATTTGTGATTCTTTATTACGACGTAATGAAACCGAAACATTTTTGTAGAAGTTGATAACTGGTGATGAAAAGTGGATCACGTACGACAAGAACGTGCGAAAAAGGTCGTGGTCAAAGGCCGGTCAGGCTTCACAGACTGTGGCGAAGGTGATGCCGTGTGTGTGGTGGGATTGGAAGGGCATTATTCATTTGAGCTGTTACCACCAGGCAGGACCATCGATTCTGAACTCTACTGCGAACAACTGATGAGATTAAAGCAAGAAGTTGAGAGAAAGCGGCCGGAATTAATCAACAGAAGGGGTGTGGTTTTTCATCATGATAACGCTAGACCTCACACATCTTTAGCCACTCAGCAAAAATTAAGAGAGTTTGGCTGGGAGGTGTTAATGCATCCGCCGTATAGTCCTGACCTTGCACCTTCAGATTTCCACCTGTTTCGGTCTCTTCAGAATTCTTTAGGCAGTGTCAGGTTAACATCACGAGAGGACTGCCAAAACCACTTGTCGCGGTATTTTGACCAGAAGTCCCAAAATTTCTATAGCAATGGGATCATGTCCCTACCTACAAGATGGCAAAAAGTTATCGAACAAAATGGTACCTACATACTTTAGTTAAATGTAAATAAACTATATTAAAAAATGTTTTGAATTTTCTTAAAAAATGCGAAGAAACTTTTTCCCCAACCTATTATGTGATTTATGTATGTATGTATCTAACCCCCGAGTACAGAAACGCTACGCAAAGTTTGATGAGACTTGCTTAACATTTAAGTATTGTCAAAATTGACGTTAATCCGTACAAAATTGCAGGTATTTTACACTTTACTTTTTTAGCAGTGCTCAAAAGAGTAGCGTATCAGTATCCGGCGATAGGGCTAGTTTTGAGGTTCAACTGACGCGACTGTTTGACGTGACTCTCTATATATATTGATCGGTCATTTTTGGTCTATAGTGCTTCGTGACCTTGGGTGTGGCGCTGAACATGCTGCAGTTGGGTTTGGTTATGGGTCTCCCCACCACTTTGGTGCCTCAACTGAGGGAACCAACGTCTCACATACCGGTGAACGACAATTCTGGCTCGTGGGTCGGTGAGTAATTGTAATGGTTTTGTATTTAATAATGTTAGTCACTGTTTAGCTGTTTTATAACTTTATTTATCACATTAGTTCCCAGTTACATTTATTATAAAATATTATGACATTATCCAACTCTAGACGTCACCCCCCTTAATACACTTCAATAGTCAATGGTGATCCGTCAGGCAACAGCACTGCATTCATACAGCCATCCTTCTACATCCCTTTTCTTTACATTAAAATTAAACAACTTATATAAATAAGCTATACTAATTTTAGACTTCAAAGAGATCCTAGAAATAATCTTCCCAGTACTTTGGCTTTCTTACTGTTCTACCACTACGTGTAGCTTTGTTATCAGCAACGTCAGTCTCTAAATTAAAGCTCACTTTCTTCGTTGAAGTGCTCTCACTGGGATGACTACTCAAACAACTCTTCAAAGTAACATTTTCAGAATCATTACAGTATTCATTAAAATCCAATATATCATTTGTGGAAATATTACCGTCTATATCTCTATAGTCCAAATTAATATTTTCACATAAGTCATTATTCACAATATCATTATTACTATTACTCATTACATTATTAACAATCTCTTTTTCTCCCTCTGTTACATTATTTATATTATTATTTATATTTGCTACATCATTGAAATCTTCATCATCATAATCAAAAGTATTTCTAGTTCTAAATTTTTTATATTTAGATCCTTTAAATACATGATATCTATTTCTTACTATATTATGTCCATTCTCTAACAATATTTTATATTCTCTATTACCTTGACTATTTACTATTTTACCAGGAATTAATGTACTTCTATTTTTATCTCTTACATAAACATTTTCATTTTGTTCAAATTGTAACCCTTTACCTTTATATTTCTTATCATGATATTTTTTATACATCTGATTTTTATACTCTACATGTTTTTTAATTTGGTTATAATTTACATTTTTATCAATTTTGTTACTTATAGGTAATATAGAAGTTACTTGCCTGCCTAACATTAATTCATTAGGTGACTTCATCTCACAATCTATTTGCATGTTTCTATATTCTAATAATGCAAGATGTATATCTTTCTTATCAAGTAAACATTTCTTTAACATTTTCTTAATAGTCTGAATGTGACGCTCAACCATGCCATTTGATCTCGCATAATAAGGAGTGGAAGTTTTATGTTTAAAACCCCACTGTTGACAAAATTCAATGAATATGGAACTCTTATATTGTGATCCATCATCTGTATACAATATTTCAGGTATTCCCCACCTAGCAAAAGTACTTTTTAAAGCTTTTATATGTTCTTCACTAGATTGGTCTTGCAACTCTAATACCTCTACATATTTTGTCAAATAATCTACTACAAGCATAAATATTCTATTATCAAGAAAGAACATATCAGCACCTACTGTGCACCAAGGTCTATTACTAATTTCTCTTAGTTGTAATGGTTCAAATGAATGTCTCTTTTGGTACTGTAGACAAATATCACAATTCATAACCATATCTTCAATTTTGTTCCATACTAGAACACCTTATCTTTTAAGTGGCAACACAGAGTGGGAGAACAATTTTTTTATATAAGGTATTTTTGTTAGAATTGTTGGGTTGGCGATCTGCTGGCGTCATGTTCTGGAAGTTTCTGTTTCCGTTGGCAATCCACCGCCCCTGAGTTTTTTTTCTACCCTACACTCACGAGCGAACTAGTCCGCTAATTGCCGCCGCTACGCGCGCATCTCTTGTTACCTATTGCGCTCGCGATCCACGTATTCGCCGCGTGTTTCTTTCTGAAGATTACAAGATTTACTAGGGCACCTATGGACCAAGTGTGTGATACATAGGCTGAAGTGAGCTGACGATCTCAGGCCATCGCCATTCGACTGCCGAGTCCTCGGTTGCAGATTGTGGAAAGGGCATGGTTAAGGTGAGTCGCCGACCCCTAGCTTAATATTGCACATAAAGTTTTGATCCGTTCGAGCCGGATTAGCTTCTTCCAGTTTGTGTTGTCACTATCAGTATTACGTACTATTTTTTTTCCCAATTTTAAATAAACATTCTTTGCTTAGTCGCCATCTTTGTTACGCAAAATGTCTGACGAAGAATCACCTTGTCAACAAGATTTATACGAAAGAGAACTCATTTTAGATGAACTGAATCGTACCTTACATTTTAAAACAATAGACGATCAACAATTTCGTTCGCGTGCTAGAGACATTAATATACAACAACGTAATTTTTCAAAACTTCAATCTAGGATTGAAAAAACTTTAATGAAGTTAAAATTATTCAATAAAGAAGAACAGATTAAGATTCGTAACAATTTTAACGATTTATATTACGCAATAAGTTCTCATTTTGATGAATTGAATAGGGAGAATGTGGAGCAACGACGCATGAGTAGGGCTGCTATACCGCCAATTGTTCAATCCCATAATTATAAAACGCTTCCTACTTTGCCTTTGCCGAATTTTTACGGCGATCCTACGGATTGGAAATCATATTATGATTTATTCTGTTCGTTAGTTCACGACAACGGTGCCTACACCGCTGCGGAGAAATTTAGGTATTTACTTCTTACCGTACACAATGAGCCACATAATTTAATTAAATCTATCCCTATTACTGACGAAAATTATTCTGTTGCCTTGAATATTTTAGTGTCTCGCTACGAGAATAAGCGGGTAATTGCAACAAAACACATGCACAAAATTTTAGATATCGAGATATGTTCAGATAAATCATTTCAAAGTGTTAGACATTTGTTAAACACCTATCAGGAGAACATAAAAGCACTCGAAATGATGCGTTTCCCGGTAGAACAATGGAGTTTCATACTCTTAAGCATTTTATTACGAAAAATACCCATAAACATTCGTAAAAATTTCGAAAGGTCACTATCTAATTCGTGCGACATCCCCGATGTTAATCAGTTAATTAAATTTCTCGAACGGGAAATTTGTACTGAAGATGTTATAAGTACCACTAGTGGACATTTTATTTTGAATGAAGGCAGTTCTAAAACTTTTGCTAATGGTAATTCGGCGCGAACCGCACGAGTGTTTACTGCTGAGGCTAACGCACAGTACTCGTCAAGCAATAATCGACCGAATGCTAAAGTAGTAAGGGTCTGCTTGTGTTGTGAAGGTCAACATAGTTTAACCAAATGTTCACGTTTTTTGAATTTATCTCCGCGGGATAGATATTCTTTGGTTCGAAATAAGAATATTTGTTATAACTGTTTAAATGTCGGTCACGATGTTAATTCCTGTTATTCTAACTATGTTTGTCGCACTTGTCACAAGCGCCATCACACATTAATTCATTTTTCGTCGGAGAATAATGTCGTCTCGCTCCCACTCGCGGCAGAAGCGGACACGAACGATTCACAATCACAATGCGAGTTAGTGGACACCTGTGTGAACGATACTGCTATTTATAATTGTTACGCATCCAATGCTCCGTTTGCGCGCAGTACTACGATTCTTTTGTCTACGGCGCTCGTCGATGTATGCGTGGACGCTGCGAAGTTGTCTACCGTGCGTTGTCTGATCGATACTGGTAGTCAGGCGAGCTTTATCACCGAGGCTTGTGCGCAGCGTTTGGATATGAAACGTAAACATATAAACATTCCGATTTTAGGTATAGGCGGTGCTGAAGCGGTACGACCCAAAGGTTTTGTTTCTTGCTGCATTACACCTAAGGGTAGGCAGCAACCGTCCATTCCGGTCAATGCCTTAATTTTGCCTAAGTTGATATCACAAATTCCTTGTATACCTTTACCACATACGGAATGGCCTCACATAAAATTATTGAATTTAGCGGATCCCATGTTTCACACACCACAGCCAGTGGAAATGTTATTAGGTGCGGATGTACTATCCCATATACTATTAGGTAATACCATTACGGGACCACCGGGTGCCCCAATAGCAATGAATAGTATATTTGGCTATTTATTGTTAGGAAAAATAAACGTGACACCAAGCACGCACCCTCTACAGGTTTGCTTTAGCTCATTTGACAATGACAACCTTCAACGTTTTTGGGAGCTTGAGTCTCTTCCGGAAAAACGGAAGTATACTTCTGATGAAGAATTATGTGAGTCCTTTTTTCAAAGGACGCACACCCGTGATAAAACCGGCCGATATGTCGTAGCTTTACCAATCAAGCCTAACGCTCCGCCACTGGGTGAGTCGCGGCAAATCGCACTCGCGCGCTTTCGTAAGCTTGAGTATCGACTTGAACGTAACCCGCAACTCAAGTATGACTACCATACATGTCTTCAAGAGTACGAAGCAATGAACCATATGGAGCCCGTTAATAATGCGACAGACGTCGGCTCGTGCTACTATATTCCACACCACTGCGTTATCAAGGAGTCAAGTGCAACGACTCGCACGAGAGTTGTTTACGACGCGGGCTGTAAGACTTCCAGTGGTTACTCACTAAATGACATCCTACTAACTGGTCCCAAACTTCACTTGGACATTGTAGACGTACTTATGAAATTTAGGATGCACGCTATAGCTTTCACTGCCGATATAAAACAGATGTTTAGGAATATACAGTTGCGCGAGGAAGACAGGGACTTGCAGCGCATCCTATGGCGTAAGTCTCCGGAAGACCCTATACAAGATTTTCGTCTTTGTACGGTTACATTTGGGGTAAGCTCGTCGCCTTACCTCGCTTTGCGGACTATTCGTCAATTAGCTCATGATCAATGCGAACAATATAAACTTGCGTCTCCCGTTTTACTGAACGATGTATTCGTTGACGACATAGTTTCCGGGGAATCAACTATTGACAGAGCCCTTACCTTACAACAGGAGCTGATAGGTATATGTCAGTCGGCTGGATTTCAATTACAGAAATGGCACAGCAATTCGCCCGTAATTACGTCTGCAGTGTTATCACCAGATTCGCATGATGAACGACCCGAAAACGTTCCGTTCGCTGAATTGGAGAATGATGATAACGTTAAGGTACTGGGCCTCCAATGGAACTCTGGGACCGACTCCTTCAACTTCAAGGTTCAGGTAGCCTCCAGAGCATGTTCTAAACGAGCAATACTTTCCGAGATAGCTAGGGTTTACGACCCTTTAGGATTTTTATCTCCGGTAATATTGTATGCCAAATATTTGATCCAACGTTTGTGGATAGCCAACATTGGTTGGGACGAGATTCCGCCAGTAGATATAATTAATTCGTGGACATCTTTTACTAGTGAACTATCACTTTTAGCGACTGTATGTATTCCTCGTTATATTTTTCCCGATTATAAATCTATCCAAGTGCATGGGTTTTCAGACGCCTCGGAGAAGGCTTACGCAGCTTGTGTCTATATACGCCTCACGGTTAACGACAACACAACTCGTACTTTCCTTATTATTGCAAAAACACGCGTAGCTCCACTTCGTATACGACTAACCATTCCGCGCGTCGAGCTTATGGCAGCGCAATTACTATCAAAATTGTTAGAAAAGGTCATGCTTACCTACGGCGATCGTGTGAATTACGACCAAGTTTATGCGTGGTCCGATGCATCTATTGTGTTAGCGTGGCTTCGATCACCACCACATGAATGGAGAACTTTTATATCCAATCGCACCAGTGAAATTCTATCTCGTGTTCCCGCCAGTCGTTGGAGATACGTGCCTTCAGCAGATAACCCTGCCGATGCTGCGTCCCGTGGCATGCTTCCGGCGGCGTTTGTGAGGCATGACCTTTGGTTTAATGGTCCAACGTGGCTTCGACAAAATCAGGAATGCTGGCCAGTGTTGAAAACTAATTTTCAAACTAATGAAGAAAGGCGAATAACGCCTATTCATTCAAATTCAGCTATAAAATCACATATGGAAGATGTAGAAATTATTTCAAAATTTTCTACTCTAGGAAAACTTATTCGTGTCACGTCTCTTATTTTTAGATTCTATTTCAAATGTAGGGGAGTTAAAAAATTATATCCCAAACATGTAACAGTACCGGAATATAGTTTTACTCTAAACAGACTGATTTATTTAGTTCAACAAACTGCATTTCATGACGATATTGAAAATATTTCACGAGGTAGTTTTCCCGCAGTTAAGTTACGTCGCCTTACACCGTTTATCGACAAAAATAAATTGTTGCGCGTGGGTGGTCGAATTCACAAATCACTCTTATCATTCGAGGCAAAGCATCAAATTATTTTACCAAAGAGGAGTCAATTCACGAATCTTATTATTGACGATGCCCATATCACTCATTTACACGCCGGTCCTCAGAGTGTACGATATTTATTACTGCAGCGATATTGGATACTTTCTAGCCGCGACATTGTGCGCCAGCGCATACATCGTTGCGTGTCTTGTTTTCGAGCGCGTCCTATTCCTAATCAACCGCGCATGGCACCGCTGCCTGCGTCTCGATTACGACCGGCCCGAGTATTTATTAAAACGTCTGTAGATTTTTGTGGACCCTTTTACGTGCGTGCTAATAAGGTACGTAATGCTAAAATCATCAAATGTTACGTGTCGGTTTTTGTGTGTATGAGCGTCAAAGCTATACACTTAGAATTAGTATCGGAGCTATCCACGGAAGCCTTTCTAGCAGCCTTGCGACGCTTCACGTCCAGGCGAGGTCTTTGCACAGACATATATTCTGATTGTGGAAGAAACTTTGTGGGGTGTAATAGTCATCTCAAGGAACTGTATTCATTTTTGCGCAATGATTCTGTACAAAACGATTTAAATAAGGAAACGCTTCAACAGGGTTTAACGTGGCACTTTCAACCACCGTATGCAAGTCATTTCGGTGGACTTTTCGAAGCTGGTGTCAAAAGCTTTAAGCATCACTTGCACCGTGTTGTTGGCACTCGCACTCAAACCTATGATGAGATGCATACACTTCTATGCCAGGTAGAAGCCGTGTTAAATTCGCGGCCACTTTGTGTGATAAGCACTTCTGTATCGGACCCGCTTCCACTCACTCCTGCACATTTTTTGATTGGAGAACCTCTCACAGCTCTTCCAGATATTAATCTTGTTGATGAGAATCCCAATCGCCTTACACGTTGGCGATGGATTCAACAATCCATTCAGCATTTTTGGAAGAGGTGGAGCAGAGAATATCTCCATGAAATACAACAAAGCCAAAAGTGGCTTTCGGATCGTGGTATACCCATTCGTGAGGGCACTGTTGTCGTAGTTATCGAAGATAATCTTCCACCATTGCAATGGAAGCTTGCGTGCGTTGAGGCTTTACATCCCGGTTCTGATGGCGTAACTCGCGTTGTTACCTTGAGAAGAGGTAATGCCCTGTTTAAGCGACCGGTCGTGAAGGTGTGCCCACTACCTTTGGAATAATTAGCAACTTTTTTTTTTTTTCCACACCTTATAGTAATTAGTTTCATTTTAATCACACCTTATCGTTACATTTTTACGAATCTTATCTTAGTGCTTAGTTCTCTTTTAGTTTCTTGTTTTCTATTGCTGTTAAAGGCAATCACGTACCTTTAAGGCGGGCGGCATGTTCCATACTAGAACACCTTATCTTTTAAGTGGCAACACAGAGTGGGAGAACAATTTTTTTATATAAGGTATTTTTGTTAGAATTGTTGGGTTGGCGATCTGCTGGCGTCATGTTCTGGAAGTTTCTGTTTCCGTTGGCAATCCACCGCCCCTGAGTTTTTTTTCTACCCTACACTCACGAGCGAACTAGTCCGCTAATTGCCGCCGCTACGCGCGCATCTCTTGTTACCTATTGCGCTCGCGATCCACGTATTCGCCGCGTGTTTCTTTCTGAAGATTACAAGATTTACTAGGGCACCTATGGACCAAGTGTGTGATACATAGGCTGAAGTGAGCTGACGATCTCAGGCCATCGCCATTCGACTGCCGAGTCCTCGGTTGCAGATTGTGGAAAGGGCATGGTTAAGGTGAGTCGCCGACCCCTAGCTTAATATTGCACAAATTTCTTTGTTCATAAATGGCCAAAACAATAAACCTCTTGCTCTATTTTTGCATTTATTAACACCCATATGATTATAATGTAGTTTCTGTAACATTTCTTTGCGCAATGATTTTGGAACTAACACTGCTGTATCTTTGAAAATTAACCCATTTACTACTGTCAAACCCTCTTTTACCGAATGATAAACCTTTAAATTAAATGGAATCTCAGAATATTTAGGCCATGAAGATGTTATATAATTTATTAACAAAACTAAATCTTGGTCTTTAGCCGTTTCATGCTGTAATTGTTGCAATTTGTGCTCACTAATGTTTAAATTTTCTAGAATCATACACACATGAATCTCCACAGTTTCATCATATTCACTATTACATAATGAATCCTGAACATGATGTCTGGACAGAGCATCAGCTACCAATAATTCTTTACCAGGTTTGTATTTAATTATAAGATCATAGTATTGTATTCGCATTCGTAATTTTTGCAATCTTAATGGTGTTTCATTCATGGATTTTTTAAATATCTGTTCCAAAGGTTTATGATCCGTTTCTACAGTTATTTGTTTACCATAAATGTACTGATGGAATTTTTCACAGCCATAGACAATAGCTAAAAGTTCTTTTTCAATCTGAGCCCAAGATTTCTGCGACTCAGTGAGAGATTTAGAAGCATAAGCTACCGGTGCTTCATTTTGTAATAATACAGCTCCTAATCCAGTGCTACTGCTATCAACTGATAAAGTTATAGGACAATTCACATCATAAAATTTTAATACTGGTTCTGATGTTAAAATGTCTTTTAATTTTAAAAAATCATGCGCTTGCTTTTCACTCCATTCAAATATAGAGTCTTTCTTTACTAATTCTCTTAATGAATGTGTGATATTAGATAAGTTAGGTATAAATTTCGATACATAAGTTACAATACCTAAAATAGTTTGTAATTCTTTTTTATTAGTAGGTTCATTCATATTTATTATTGCTCTTACTTTTTCAGGATCTGGTCTAATACCTTCACCACTCAAAATGTGACCTACATATTTAACTTCAGTTAATCCAAATTTACATTTTTGTTTATTAAACTTCACACCTTTTTGTCTAGCTCTTTCTAGAACTTGTTTTAATCTGTCATCATGGGTCTGTTTACAGTCACCCCAAACTATTAATTCGTCAACATATAATTCAACCCCTTTTATGTCATTAAATGTCTCATAAAAGCATTTACTGAAAACTTCTGGTGCTGAGCTTAAACCAAAAGGTAATCTTTTATAACAATAGCGACCAAACTCACCAGCGTTGAATGTAGTGTATAATTGGCATTGTTCTGATAATCCAATCATATAGAACCCTCTAGAAGCATCTAGCACAGAGAAATACTTTGCATTAGGCATCCTAGCAACTAGTTCTTCAAAAGTACTCATTTTAAAAATTTCTCGTATAATATATTTATTTAAATTTTGTGGATCCAGACAGATTCTAATTGATCCATCATTCTTTTTAGTCACAACCATAGAATTAACCCATTCCGTAGGTTCAGTCACTTTCCTAATGACTCCTAACCTTTCTAAAGTGTCTAATTCACTTTTAATTTTATCCTGCAATTTAAACGGAATTTTACGAGGTCGTTCTACAATAGGTACACAGTTTTCCTTCAATTTTATATTATACTCATACTTGACTTTTCCTAATCCACAAAATAAATCTTTATATTGGTTCACTACATTCAGTTCTTTATTAACAACATTTACATTTTTCAATATTCCTAATTTAACTACAGTCTGATAACTCAAAATACATGGAGTATCAAAATCAACTACATAGAACTTGGTAAGTAATTTTACATTATTATATTTTAATTCAGCATTACATACACCCAATATTCTTATGTCAGATCCATCAAAATTTCTTAATTTTACATTATTAATTCTATTCAGTGTTAATTTTAATTTATTCAATACAATTCTATTCAATATGTCAACCTGAGAACCTGTGTCAATTTTAAAAATAAATTCATAATTATTTAAATTTAATGTCATATACCAATCTTTATTAACCGCATTCACGACTGAAACAGTGTCAATTCTATATTCTTCATAAGGATTTACCGACTCACTTTGATTTACAACCGCACATTTTACAAAACACATATTAGCAAAATGATTCAAACGACTACACTTTCTGCACTTTTTGCCATAAGCTGGACACTGCCGGTACGCATGACTCTTTCCGCAACGTTTACATACAAATTTTGACTTACTTGCAGACTTGTCACGTTCACCGGAATGCACCTTATTACTGTCATTCATCTTAGCGGCATCATCATTCCTAGATCTTGGGTTCCAGATGTCGATCTGTTAGATTTCATCACTCTGCCAACTGTACTTGAGGATTCAGAATTATTATTTAAGTTCTGTACTTGCATTTGAGCAACTTGTGCAGCTTTACATATATTCATACATTTTTCAAGATCCAAATCAGTAATTCTCAGCAGTTTCTCACGCAAGTTATCATCAGTAATACCTATTACTATTTGATCTCTGATAAGACTGTCTTTTAGATTTGAAAAATTGCAATCCAAACTAATTTGTTTTAGGGTAGTAAAATATTCTATGTACTGTTCTGAAGGCAATTGTTTCCTGCTAAAAAATAAATACCTGTTATAAGTCTCGTTACTTGGTGGACTACAGTGTATTTCTAGCTGCCTCATGACATCAGCATACTTCATGGTTGTTTTATTTTCAAAAGTGTTATAAATTTGTAAACCCTCGTCTCCAATACAGTGCAATAGTAAGGCTTTATGTTGGTTGTCATTGGTTAATCTAGCTTCTGCTCCACTCGCCAGAAAATATAGATCAAATTTTTGTTTCCATTCTTCAAAACATCTTTTTCTTGATCCAACCGTAAATTTTAATGGTGGTGGCGGTCGTAGCAAATCCATTTTGTATTATATAAATCCACTTACATCAGGTTTCTTTATAACGCAGCGCCATGTAATGGTTTTGTATTTAATAATGTTAGTCACTGTTTAGCTGTTTTATAACTTTATTTATCACATTAGTTCCCAGTTACATTTATTATAAAATATTATGACATTATCCAACTCTAGACGTCACCCCCCTTAATACACTTCAATAGTCAATGGTGATCCGTCAGGCAACAGCACTGCATTCATACAGCCATCCTTCTACAGTAATCATTAGATACAATATCGGCGTAGGAAAACGTATTAACTATTTATTACGAAAATACGGAGGAGCTCGCTAGCCCAGTGGCATGGCGCGCTTGCCCTGCGATTGCGTAAACTAAGCAATAATCGCTTAGGCTGGTCATTGGATGGATATCAGAAAAATATACTCTCTTTTGCCGTATTTTTGATGCGTTTGTTCTTGCGCTCAACAAAACGTTCAAACAGAGCCATACGCCAATTAATTATGCCAATCACTTAATCACATCCATTCACTTAATTAAAGCAATAGCACCAATGCAAGATAATTCTTCACAGTGACTAATTGTGCCAAAATAAAGTGGCCCAGATGGCAATAGGCTCGATCCTCATTACATGGGACCTACTAGCACACATCGGCTTTACCTCTTACGGGCGAGGACTCTATCTTGCAAAATGGGCTCCTATGGACCTAATGGACCCCAAAACCCAATGTCTAAAGTCCATCTCAAGAAGTAAATAGAGTAATAAGTAGTCTAAACCTACTGTGTACTATGTTTATGGATACTAGCTTCATCGAGCATCATTGCTTATTTAATACAGTAAAACAATAGACATAGATAAATGACAATTCATTTTTGTTTGCAGTGTTAAACTCTTTGATGTCGACACATTCATTTGATGTGATGTGCTTGATAAAAGAGAAATGTAAATAATAATTTGCACATTTTTGTTTTTTAAGGAGCTCGCTAGCGCAGTTACATAGCGCGCTTGGCCTACGATTGCGTATACTAAGCAATGTTCGCTGAGGCCGGTCATTGGATGGGTGACCAACAATTTATATATAGCCTGCAGTCGTTAATTAATGCCAACCCACACTGGGCCAGCGTGGTGGGTTAATAATTATTATATTGATAATGATTATGACCCAATCTCCCTTTATTCTTCAATCTATGTATAGGGAAGGCTCGTGCCCCAGCAGTGGGACATTACAGAGCTGGTGATGATGATGACATTTAAAAAAAATATATGTTTCGTTTTTTATGTGTGGAATACAGTGGAACCAATGATATATTTAATATAAATCATATGGTGGAACCTTTTAAGAACATAAGTACTCGTACTAGACTAAAATAGGCTATTTTAGCCGCGTATTTAGAGCAGAATACAGATTTAATAATCCCCTTTTCACATGACCCAAAATGATTTCCGGGCAGTATAGGAAAGCATCAAAAGTAGCTAAACATTTACAAAATATTCTATTGAAACCCTATGTCAAAATGTTGGAGCGGTTATATACGCCAAATTCCTTTAGATGGCAGTAGGCTTTCAAAAGTTTTAAACTGTTTTCGTCGCCCCTTACCTCTCTAACCACACCACCGTCCACTATCTGCTAATAACATTTTATTTTTCGTTTTTCCAGCCGCCATTCCTGGCTTCACCTTCTTCTTGGGTAACCTGATCACTCCAAGTATCATGGGCAGGTACGGCAGAAAGGTAGCAAACCTGAGCAGCCTCGTTCTGCTAGCAACCTCCTGGATCTGCATTATCTTCGCCTCTGGCATCGTAACCCTCATGATCGCCAGGAGTCTCCAGGGCATCGGAATCGGCATGACTGCCTTAATCAGCCCAGCCCTCCTGGGGGAATACACCAGTCCCAGAAATCGAGGCGCTTTCTTGATGACCTTATCAGTCGCCATCAGTGTTGGCGTGCTGGTCATTCACACCTTAGGCCTGTACATGCAATGGTACACTATCGCCATCATGTGTGTGGGCATCACAGCAGTCGATCTGATCATCGTGGCGTTTTCACCAGAATCGCCGAGCTGGTTGGCCACCATGGGTCGGTATGATGACTGCAGAAACATCTTCCACTGGCTCAGAGGAGAAACAGAAGAAGAGGAGTTGGAAAAGTTAATAAATAGCAGCATAGCAGTGAGAAAGACTTTGGAATTAACCGAGAATAATCAGCAGAGTATAAGGATGAGATTGAAGAATAACATTGAGTACTTGCGACAGACATTCCTGAAACCGGAGTTCTACAAGCCGATCATAATCATGGTGCATATCTACACGATGGCGCATTGGAGTGGCGTCAACATCTTTGCTTCGTACGCCGTAGATCTCATCCACATGGTGGCGGAAGGAGCGAATGTGCCTCTCATGATAATATCGTTCGATGTTCAACGTGCTATATCTAACGCGTTGGCATTGATCATAGTCAAGCACATGAAGCGAAGAACGCTTCTGTTACTAGGCACATCTTTGAATGTGACTGCTATGATTGTGATATCGGCGTATGTTTACGCTAAATCACACTCGTTGCTCCCCTGCGATAGTATTTATATCGGTTTAACGTTAGCACATATTCATATGTTCTCCATAGCTATAGGCGCTCTGCCCATAAGCTTTATAGTTGCCGGAGAGATATTCCCTTTAGAGTACAAAGCCCTGGCCAGCGGAATCAGTTCTGTTACATTCTCCATTAATATTTTCACTGCTGTTAAAACGGCTCCTTACTTATTTAACAGTATAGGCTTAGATGGTGCTTATTTGTTGTTTTCTGGAATAGTAATATACTGTCTCGTGGTTACTTGTCTCATGATGCCTGAGACTAAAGACAGGACGCTTCTTGATATTGAAGAAGAGTTCAGAGGTAAAAAGAAGAGCACGCAAGCCTTGCAGAAATTATAAACATTTCGGATATTATTGTGGCCCTTTGAGTAATGTCACATGATTTATCTACTCATGCGGTAATGTGTTATGTATTTAGTATTTATCTCGAATAAAGTTGTATCTATTATATTTGGTGACAAGGGTGGGATGGATGACAATCAGGCCCGTCACCAGTTTTGAGACAGTTGGACATGAAAAACGGTTAAATACGATTAATTTGAATGAAATTCCGATATAAGTATAATTTTGATCTGAATCCAGCAATCATATTATTATTTGCATTTGTCAGAATCGGCAATGATTGCAGTCGAAAGGATTTTGGCGTGTGTGTTTTATGTGATTTTCGTAACTAAAATTATAATTAAAAATAGTTTGGTTTTGTTAAATTGATAGGCGATGTTCATATAACAATATAGATATTATTGTAAGCTGTGATTTTATACTAAAATCTTATCAATGTATGTAGGTACATATTATTATTATGTAACAATATTTGAAGATAAAAATGGATGATATGAATCAGAAGGGAGTGGGTGGCTTGTTTGATGACGTTTAACAGTTATGAATGGAAGAGGAAACATAATAAGATTACTGCGCCGACCTTAGATAACCTGTGACATTATCTAGATCTAAATGTTTTGTACAGATTGCTTTAGCTGTTAGCTATTATATTTATTATTTAAAGTTGTTTTTTGTAAGTATCGTTTATACATTAGTATTATTTTCCTTATTAGATTAGATCCTTTTATTGTAATTCCCACTACATACCTACCAACCCGTACTAGTCCAATCTCCCTATATTCCTCTACACACTAGCATTGGGAACGTTATAGTTATGGATTAAAATTATGAATAATTGAATGTTCGCATTCTGTTTATTACTATACCATTAAATTAAATAATAGTATGTATATTTTTAATTAACCGTCTTCTTTTTAAGTTTATATTATCTATTGTATAGGGCGGGGAGAGGGTCAATCAAATTTATATTGGTTGGTTGATTGACAACCTCCCTACTCCCAGCGTCTGTCCGACGCTGGGTTTGGTAAATGGTTTAGGGAGGAGCGCAGGTCGCGAAGATCCCCTAAGCAAGGCCAGTGGACTATCCTTCACGAGGTTGCCGCCCGTTATTGGCTAAATGCCCTATGCAATTAGTATAACAGAAACCTCTGGCCGTACCTCAAAAACCCTTAACCCAACCCTATCCTAACATCCTCTCCAAACTTCCACGCCGAACAGTGGCGGCGCAAAACCACATCCAGGCCCACATAGCCTTGGGGCACTAAATCCCCCCAAAAAGTTGTACCACACGCACCAAGGGCAGGTAGTGTGAGTTTACATCCCCGCCCAAACAACCAAGATGGAAGCACAACGGAAAAATTATTTACCCCAGGAGGGTACCACTGGTAGTGGAGAATCCCTCACCGAGTCTAACTCGGTCTGTCCCACGTATTCTGGGGGGGACACCTTGTGCTCGATGGATATGTCGGGCCTCGCAGAGGCCATACCGTCGACCATTGACACAGCAACTGTGTCTAAATGGTCCGTAGTATGCCACAAACGCCCCTTGAAAAAGGGTTTAAAGCAAGTGGCTAATAAACAACCGAAGGGCCAACCGGAACGCAGTCGCCCCAACAGGCGCGCGAGAAGGAAGACCCTTCGGCAAGAACAGACAAAAACGCTAAAAAACGTGGCAGCTAACGCAGCAGCGGAAACGCAGCGCGAACCTGTACCGTCCACCTCAAAGGAGGCGATGCCAGTACAGGAGGCTAAAAAGCCACCGACCCTACCACCACCACCACCCAGTCAGACGAAAAGTAGACGAACACCGAGAGGTTCTCGCGGTAAGGGTTTCGCTGCGACTCCAAAAAAGGAGAAAGCTACTCCTGAAAAGGAGAATCCCGCTCCTGAAAAGGAGAAACCTGGCAGCGGTATTGGTCAGAACGAGCGCGCTTCCTCGAAGCGAGCTCGTCTGAACGAGACCCGCTCCCCCAGGGGGGAAGCTAAACGCGCGAAAACTGACGCGAATCCGAAGCGGACGGTGAGCTACGCAGATGCGAGTAATTCGCATCTGAGGGTGGCGGTTATCACCGTCCCGCCGAGGGACCTCTCGCAGGAGCAGGCAGACCAGCTGAGGGAAGCCATCGATGATGGTATCCTGGAAGCTGTGCTGTCTCCGTCGTCTCCCGGCGCGCAAGCTCCATCTTTCCGCGGGCGCCCCTTCTTGTTAGACGGAGTGCTAGCGATGTGGTGTGAGGACGCGAACGGACTCAGCTGGCTGGAGAAGGCTGTGAAAAAGATAGCCTCACCAATACCAAATACCACTCTGGCTGTGATTAAGCAGTCAGAACTTAAAAAGAAGCTCAAGGCAGGGCTTCTCCTTCACACCCGCATCACTGATGCGGAGACACTGCAAAGAGTCATTTGTGCCCAAAACCCGTGGTACAAAGTGGACTCTTGGCAGTGTTACAACATGACGGTGGATGAATCTCTGGAGGAAGGCTCCAAGGAAAAGGTGGTACACCTAATCCTGGGAATCCCTGAAGACCAGAGACAAGCCATCGTCAACAGAGACCGCCGTGTAGCCCACATGTCAGGGAGTGGGTACATACGCTTCTTCTCTTCGGAAGAAGAGGAGAAGGCGAAGGCCAATCAACAACCTGCAGTGGCGAGTGAGCCTTCGGAGAAGACCTCAACTCCGGAGCCGTCCACCTCTGCTCCCCAACAGGGTTTGAGCGAGACTGAGACGAACTCGACACTGCAGTTTAGGGATGAAACTAGCGACGAAGATGGCATCCTTCTTAGTCCCTAGTTTCATAAAAACCATACAAACCAACCTTCAGCACAAACAGATAGCGGCGGCGACTTTACGCAGAGTGCTGGAGGCCGACACCAAGACCGTCGCCCTAATCCAGGAACCCTGGATCAGAAACAACAGAATCTGCGGTCTAAACAACATCGGTGGTAAGTTACTGCTAGACACAACTGTTGATAAACCAAGAACCTGCATTTTTATGCCTAAAAACATTGCAGGCACCTTGCTTAACCAATTCTGTTCTAGAGACGTCACTGCGGTGAAAATCCTCACAGAAAATCAAACCGCCCTGGTGCTAGCCTCAGTGTACATGCCGAGCGATGGCGAACTCCCCCCGAGAGAACTAGCCAAGCTGGTGCAACACTGCGAAGCACATGACTGGGCCCTGATCATCTCTGCAGACTGCAACGCTCATCACTCTCTGTGGGGAAGTAAGGAAACAAACAAAAGGGGTGAGTTACTAACTGAATATTTATTCCAAACAAACCTGAACATCATGAACAGAGGTAGGGAACCTACATTTGTAAGCTCAAGGTATCAAACTATCATAGATATAACTCTGGCAACACACGCGGCGGCAAATCTTATAGAGGGATGGCACGTGTCGAACGAACCATCGTTCGCGGATCACCGCCGCGTCTGTTTCCAAATACAATATAAGCCAACAGACCCTGTTCCATATCGAAACCCCCGTAAAACAGATATAACAAGGTACATAAACATATTAACCGAAACACTAGGTAACACAGTCCCTACTAACGAAATACTTAATAGAGATAATATAGAAACTCACGTACAACACCTAACTAAAACTCTTTTAAAAAGCTACGAAACGGCATGTCCTGTCCTGGTACCTAAACGCATAGACAAAAGTCGCTGGTGGGGGCCAGAACTAGAGCGGTTGCGCAAGGAGCTCAGGACACTTTTTAACAGAGCAAAAAATACCAGGAACGATGATGACTGGGATAAATATAAATTTGCACAAAAGCACTACAAGAAACGTATCAGATTCCGAAGTACGGAGGCATGGCGCAATTTCTGTAGTAGCATAAACTCAACAAACCAAGCCGCAAGAATAAAGAAAATCCTTTCAAAAGATGAACCCAACCTTTTGGGCTCGCTCAAGAAAGGAGACGGTACTTATACAAACACGGACAACGAAACTAGCGCAGTACTGCTGGAAACACATTTTCCAAATTGCAAAATCACATCAGATCTGGAATGGACTGATGAGAACAGCAGTACACCAACAACTCAAGACTGGGATGTCGCAAACAAGATAGTGACCGCAGATGGAATAGAATGGGCCCTAAAAAGCTTCAAACCGTTCAAGTCCGCAGGGCTGGACGAGATATTCCCCGCACTGCTACAATGGCAGTCTAAACAGATCACAAAATTTTTATTACCAATCTACAGGGCCTGCATAGCCTTTAAATATATACCGAAAGGATGGAGGGAAGCGAAAGTAGTCTTTCTACCGAAACCAGGTAAGGAGGACTACACTCACGCCAAATCCTTCAGGCCCATCAGTCTTACCTCGTTCCTTCTGAAAACGCTGGAAAGACTGGTAGATCGCCACCTAAGGGATGGAGTACTCAAAGAAAAACCACTACACCCTCAACAACATGCCTATAGGAAAGGCAGATCAACAGAGTCGGCACTACACATGGTGGTACATAAAATAGAATCGGCTATCACAAACAAAGCTTCAACATTAGCTACCTTTATAGATATAGAAGGAGCTTTTGACAAAACTATGCACAACAGCATAAACCACGCCCTTCAAAGACTTAAAGTAGAGCCAGCCGTAAGGTTATGGATAACTGAACTGGTCAGTAAAAGGGCGGTCCAGGTAGTGGTGAATACTACCACAAGGGCAAAGGTAGTTAAAGGGTGCCCCCAGGGAGGGGTCCTATCGCCACTTCTGTGGAACATAGTAGTGGACAGCCTTATAAGGACGCTAAATGAGAGAGGATACACTACTATTGGTTATGCAGATGACCTAGCAATACTGATAAATGGGAAAGCAGAGAACATACTATGCAGAGTAATGCGTTCCGCCCTTCAGATTGTTGAACATTGGTGTGACGAGCATCAGCTGTCAGTAAATCCGAAGAAAACAGAACTTATCCTTTTCACCAACAAAAGGAAGTTACCAGAACTCAATCTACCAAAACTATTTAACACCAAACTCGCCCTATCAACACAAGTGAAATATCTGGGCATCATCCTTGATAATAAATTGAATTGGGCGAGTCATATCGAGGCAAAAACAAAGAGGGCTTGTATAGCATTTTGTCAGTGCAGAAGACTAGTTGGTAAAAAATGGGGTTTAACCCCTAAAATATCTATCTGGCTGTACAAATCAGTTATCAGACCTTCTATGACCTACGGATCGGTTGTATGGTGGCCCAGAACGCAACTTACCACGGTAAAAGCAAAACTCCAGAGTCTACAACGCTTAGCAAGCGTAGCTACCACTGGATGCATGAGAACCACCCCATCAGCCGCACTAGAGTATCTCTTGAGCCTGACACCTCTAGATCTTGTAATACAGGAGGAGGCAAAGGCAGCAGCCTTAAGGCTTAGAGCTAACGGGCTATGGAAACAAAACATAGAAACAACACACACAAAAATTCTGCAATGGACCCTGAAGGAAATACCACTCCTAGAGGCACCCATAGACAGAACACCGTGTAAACATGTCTTCGATCGAAGGTACAATATCCAACTCATCGCAGAACCAGGAGATGTCTCTGGCATCAATGAAGTTAGGATATACACAGACGGCTCTAAAACCACATATGGCACTGGAGCTGGTGTCTTCTCGAACGACTTAAACATAAAAATATCAACAACACTGGACAAACTAAACTCAATCTTCCAAGCAGAATGCATTGGCATCACCAAAGCGGCACAGGCGGTTGCAGCCAGAGATGCCAGAGACCTAAACGTCAAAATAATCTCAGACAGTGCTTCCGTTCTACAAGCCCTACAAAGAAACACGATAACATCTATCCTGATACTGGAGTGCCACAATGCACTCCAATCCATTGCGAGTACGAACGGAGTAACTCTTCAATGGATCAAAGGACACAGCAACTCATTGGGAAATGACGTAGCCGATGAACTGGCCAAAAAGGGATCGAAAGGGACAGTATATGGACCGGAACCATTGCTACCCATACCTCAGGCCCAGATAAAAACATGGCTGCGCACCAAAACTGAGGAAACCCATTTAAGAGAATGGATAAACAGTGACGGGTGTAAGCAAACAAAGAATGCAGTTCCGGTGGCATCAAAAAGATTTGCTCGCAACCTCATAAATTTAAACAGGGACAAACTCCGAAAGGTGATAGGCATAATAACTGGCCATTGCTCCCTAAACAAGCACCTATTTACCATTGGGGTGACGGACAGCCCTCTATGCAGAGGATGCATGGAGGCAGAAGAAACGCCACAGCACGTGCTTATAGAATGCAGGAGCGTGGCAGATGAACGGGCAAGGCTCCTCCAATCCCCAGTATCGGTCCCGGAAGCTTGCAGCAGTCTGAAAAGACTGCTGGGTTTTTGGGATAGTCTGGGATGGTTGGAGTAGCAATAATAGGGAGACACGTACAATGGCCCAATCAGGGGGCTAAGTGCGGACAAAGCCCAGTTAAACTAACTAACTAACTATCTATTGTATACTTAGTTTAAATTTGTATAATTTAACTCTAAGTTACTCAGTCAATATTTAATTAAATTAATGAATACTTAAAGGCTAGTTTGTATTTTCAAAATAGTAAATTAACTCCATCAAAACCACTTTAATCAATACAATACATATTATGAATACTGGCGCGGTTAACCAATGAAATGCTAAGAATTTTGGTCTCACCAAATAAAAAAAATGTTTTATTACGGGCCTGTTTCACAATCGTAAAGTAAGTTCTAAGTAGCTTACTTCGTAGATCATTTGACAGTTGTAATATGAAATATATGTCTATTGAACTGCAAAGTAAGCTACTTCGGACTTACTTGTCGATTGTGAAAAGGCCCCAACTGCCGCACTCAGAGACGTCAATTAACTTTAATGAGTACTTAATGTCAAAATAATTTATTTAAATATAAACCTTAGACCCGGCAAGAAAAGCGACTAGTTTAGAATTGTCATTTTTTGACATTAAGCACTAATTATAGAGAGTGCGGCTGTTAAGTGTTGTATTTAGCGTAAATCTTTCGTTGAACCTATTAATTAATTTCATGTTTTCCTTAATCTCACAGCTTACCAATTGAACAGTAACTGAAATCAATCAAAATAATACTGCTACCAGTTATTATTGTATTATTATTTCGGCTAAAGTTATCAGTGCGGCGGACTAGCTTGCCTCAAGGTTAGATGTGTTGATTTAAATATCGCTCAAAATAAACTCTTAAGCAATACCATCCATTCGCCATGTGGTCATGCGACAATATGGACGGGTCGAGTCTTGGGCATTTTTAAATACCTCTAACCCTAAATGTAATAGTTTAAGATAGTGTAGTTCGGTGACTTTGTGACAAAATGGGTCAGAAATGGTTTACGCCTTTGATGAGACAAGTAAGTTATACTTATTGTTCAATTAATTGAAATAAATTATAGATTTTGAATGAACCTTATAAATAAATACAACAAAACTTAGTATGTATTGTATAGCAATTGAAGTGCGTACATTAAACTGATTGAATAGATATTTCTGTCTGTCCTCAAGCTTCAAGTAGCAGATAAAAAAATCAGTTTCGAAAATATCAATATTCTTAGCGGCCGCTTGCATAAGGAAGCCAATAACATTTTAAAGTAACTTTGGTGCAATTGACAAAATTATTAGGACTAATTTTAATTGTGAATTATATTGCACTGCGCTTTGGAAAATTAATAAAAAAGTATGATTTCATGGTCAGTCCATTAGGCAAAGGCAAGACGGATATTTAACATTTCGTTGTTTAACCTTTAAAATCTAGAAAATCTAGATCGTTAACTCTTGTGGCAGTTTAAGGCTGAATAATAATATAGTATTCGATTCCGTATTTACATACTATATTTATGAATGGATGGGGCCTACTATGTTAGGTTAGGTCGAATGGTATGATAGGGGACGAGCGTATTGTCATCTACCGGGCATGTTTATAGCAGTATTCCTAGTTGGCGTTCTAGGAACGCTGCTTGTTTGTATTTATTTATTTGATAAATGTATTAATTTAGATGCCTAGTACTGACACAATTCACTCGTCCTGTTTTTTATAGTAGGCAGCCTTCTCCGATTCGCCAATTATGTTAGGTCCCATGTAATAGGTGGCGAGCCTATTGCCATTTATCGGGCACAAAAGTCGCAGTACATTGCTATTGCTAGGTGGTTCAAGAGGAACGCTGCTGCCCATTCCTCATCATTGATTTATCCTTAGTCGCCTTGTACGACACCCACGGGAGAGATTTGAGGGAATGACAATTGTATTCTACTCTGCCGTCACCACACGGTAAATGGTTGTGTGAAAGATAATATAAGGAAGAAGTTCATGTTGAACCCACGTATAATATCAGAGAATGGAAGAGGAAGACAATATGTTTTGCCGACCACACTTTGACTGGAGTAAGGGCCGGGCGAAGAAGACTGATGATGAACGCTTGCGTACAGTATCTATCCATCTATGAAAAAGGAAAAATAATTCGCCGACTCCAGATAAACTCTAGATAAACAGGGCAAGAATATGATGATGCAGTATAGACAGATATTGGGACAAAGTACTAAACTTTTGAGGCCCTTACTATTACATAGAACCAATGGACAGAATAGGTTGTCTTAGGAAAAGCTTTCCGAAATGTAACGTGAAAAAACAGGGTGATCAAAAGGTTTTAAACAAACTTTAACGACCAACTAGGAACAACTAAAATGCCGGCAACTAATTGTTTTTAATAGTGTCCTCGTAGTTTTAAAGGTGTGGTCAATGACCTGATCGTAATGTTATAGACCCGTTACAATTATGTATTATGTTGCTGCGGTTACATATCGATAACTGGGCCTTAGGACTACTTAGGATTAGGACATAGATTTATATTTAGTTTAAAAGTGGAGATTATATTATACTGCCTACTCATTTAAGAAAGAGTAGGCAGAGCTCTATTGACACTGACATTTAATCCATGTTTTGCCATTGACACTGACATTCAGTTCCATCCAATGACCGGCCTTAGCGAACATTGCTAAATTTACGCAAAGCCGTGTGGTGACGGCAGAGTATACCACAATTGTCACCACCCCAAATCTCTCCTGTGGGTGTTGTACAAGGCGACTAAGGATAAATTTGTGATGAGGAATGGGCAGCAGCGTTCCTCTTATACCACCCAGCAATGTACTGCGACTTTTGTGCCCGATAAATGGCTATAGGCTCGCCACCTATATTACATGGGACCTAACATAATTGGCGAAACGTGGGTGCTAGTTCGCCTCTGCCTACCCCTTCGGGGATATAGGCGTGATTTATGTATGTATGCAGGCCAGCGAGCTGTGCCACTAGGCTAGCGAGCTCCTTTTTCGAACTTTTCTAACCACAAACTTTTTAATCAAGTAGCACTTTAAATTTTTCAGGGTTTTGTGGTGGCTGGTGTCTCCCTCAACATGGCGAGCATGGGCTCAGTCTTGGGGTTCACGGCTACTCTGCTGCCACAGCTAAGAGCTCCTGGCTCCACCATAAGAGTGGACAGCTCATCTGCTTCTTGGATTGGTGAGGCACCTCGTAGTAGCTTTTCTATATTACTAGCTGACTCGGCAAACATTGTTCTGTCCTTATCACCTCTTCTTCTTCCCCCCTGCCCTGTGTCCAGACTATCTGGGGTCGGCGCAGTATGTTTCCTCTTCCATTCATCATCAAGCCATCCACTCCCTTTTGATTCATATCATCTGTGGCAAACCGAACTCTTATCTATCGTATTTAATTTTATTTTGTTTTGTCTATTTTATTTATACGTCTATTCCGTTTTATTATTATTATTATTATATGTCTTGGTAAAATATTAGTTTTGCACAATAAATTCGTTGCACATTTACTCTCAGATTCCGCCTCTTAATTTCCCTGATCCCTCACATCGCGTAAATCATCCATCACACCGTAAAGGTGCTAGTGATGAATGAATGTATAGAAAAGAGACGGAACGGACCATGTCGAGAGATTAACGGAGAGAGTGATTGGAATGACAACATTCCAATCCATACTGCTCAAAGTTTTGGCTTAGGTTTTACAGCCGGCCGCCTGCCTGACACCAACCCTCTTTGGGTATGCTGTTGTTGGTGGTTTGCCCTCCACCATTCGGGTGCCCCAAGGTGCTTATTGGTCCACACCGGGCAGTCTCCCTTAGTCGATTTTTACGACACCCATGGGATGAGTCCGGGCTGGTCTGTTCTACGTTATTTTTTCGCTCCCAGGCCAGCATAGAAGATAGTTAAGAGGAGTTAGATAAGAGGAGTTAGAAAGCAAACACTGTGACACGAGATTTTTTATATTAGATTTAACGCCATTGCAGCATTAATTGTTTTCTTTCTCCATTCTCTTTTATCCTTCATCATCACAACATATTATCTATTCACATCCATATTATTTAGCTTCTTTCTGCTCGATATATGACTACTTGATTTATAATTTTTCGCTTTTTAATTTCAACATTATATAAATGTTAGAAAAATTAGCACAAAGATTTTGGTGGTTAGAAAAAGTTCGAAAAGTTATGGTCTTGATGCGGGAATCGAACCCGCGTCCGCTGCTGCTGCAGGTGCCTTGGCCGCTCGGCAACCAAAACACTGGTTGGCCGAGCGCACGCGGGTTCGATTCCCGCATCAAGACCATAATTTTTCGAACTTTTCTAACCACCAAAATCTTTGATTTATATTTATCTCCTAATGGACGAGTATCAGAATATTCCTCAATCCATAGCATAACTTGCTGTGGTGTACTGCAGGGTTCCGTTTTTGCGCCACTGATTGTCAAAAATATTATCAATAATATAAAATAAATCACGCCTATATCTCCGAAGGTGTAGGTAGAAGTTAATCAACACCCACGTTTCGCTAATTAAGTTAGGTCTCATGTAATAGGTGTGGAGCCTAATGCCATCTATCGTGCATGTTAATCGCAGTATATTGATAGGTGGTCTAAGAGAAACGCTGCTGCCCATTGATATGAGAGATTGGGGGCAGTGGCAATTGTATGCTGCTCTGCCGTCACCACATGGCACCGGGCGTGGCTGGTTTTAGTAACCTCGTAACCTTAGGCAGGACTTGCAAATATAAATACTCTACGTGTAAAATATTTTTATTATTATTTCAGCTTCAATCGTGGGCATCTCGCTGATAATTGGAAACCTGCTAGTTCCGAGCATCATGGGAAAATGGGGCAGGAAGTTCGCAAGCCTGCTCAGCTGCCTAATAATGCTCATCTGCTGGATTTGCATAGCAGTCGCCACAAACATCACGTATATACTGGTAGCAAGATTCTTTCAAGGCCTTTCACTTGGAATTAACTTGTCCTTATCTCCCATCATCATAGGAGAACTGACTAGCCCGGTCAACCGCGGCATATTTTCCTCAATCATGACCAGCTCGATCACAGCTGCTACACTCACTGTACATGTAATGGGATCTTACTTGTCATGGGAAACTACAGCCCTGGTATTTGCTTTTCTTTCTTTGGTGAGTTTCGCCGTTCTACTATTCATCCCGGAGTCACCAAGCTGGCTAGCAGACAAAGGAAGATTCGAAGAAAGCAAGAAGTCCTTCAGATGGGTAAGAGGCGATGGCGAAGACGAAGAGTTAGAGAAGATGATCCAAGCCCGCAGAACTAGAATCGTGCAAGCGGAGATGAACAAGACGGAATCGTATAATGTGATAAGCTATGTGATAAATCTTTTTAAGAAGAAAGAGTTTTACAAACCAGTCGTGATAATGGTTCACCTGTACACCCTTAGTCTGTGGACTGGGATGTCTTTCCTAATAGTATTCACGGTAGACGTGATAAAGATTATAGTCGGCGAAGACACAGATGTAGCCTTACAAGTAACCTTATTGGACGCACAAAGAATGATCTCAACGGTATGTGTACTTTATTTGGTGAAGATATTTAAAAGAAGACTTATTTTGTTTACAACTGCGGGCGTTAACGTGTTATCGTTGATACTGGTTGCAGGATATACTTATGCTAGGTCCAAAGGCGTTTTACCATTCGACCATCCGGCTATTGGTATAGTACTATTGCACGTTCATATGTGTTCTTTGACCACTGGTCCATTACCGATACCTTTAGTGGTGGCTAGTGAACTGTTTCCATTAGAATTTAGGAGTTTAGCTGGGGGGATAAGCGCTATAGCGTTTTCTGTTAACTATTTTGTAACTTCTAAAACAGCTATGTACTTGTTAGGTTACATAGGTATACATGGCGCTTATTGTCTGTACGCAGCAGTTAGTTTGTATTGTTTAGTTGTAGTCTGGGTTATGTTGCCGGAGACTAAAGACAGAACACTCCATGACATTGAGGAGGAGTTCAGAGGAAAGCAAGGACGCGTGGAAGAGATAACAGTTATGCAACCG
Organism: Cataclysta lemnata; assembly: GCA_963931975.1. Taxonomy (NCBI): domain Eukaryota; kingdom Metazoa; phylum Arthropoda; class Insecta; order Lepidoptera; family Crambidae; genus Cataclysta; species Cataclysta lemnata. The sequence continues at coordinate 592,092 of OZ008363.1, forward strand.
TTGACTTCAAACGGGAAAGACGATAACGTTTGAGACTGGTTTTCAAATAAGTTAAGACTGATGGTTAAGAGATGCTTTTTGTGTTAAGATTGAGAAATAAATTGAAGCTTATAAAAAAACTGCTAAAAGTTGTTTGTTGTAATTATGGAATTAAATAAAGGCGACAAGTAAATAGATGGGCAAAATTTCTAGACTTGATTCTCAAAAGTAGTGCGTAAAAAACATTTTCAACACAATTGCTCGTAAATTGACTCCTATTACACCGTTTAAAGGTTCATAATGTAGCATATTATGCACTCGTGCATAATATATTACGTACTAGTGTGTAATGGTATATTTTTTAATGCTCTTTTTTTTGTTAAATTCTCCCTATATTTTTAGGGAAGCATAGGATCTAGCTCATACAGCCATGTCTTTAGTACATTTAGTCTGTATTCATGTGTGTGAATAAAAATGAAATGAAATGAATAAAAATAAAACTAATTTTACGTTAAAAGATTGATGTTACACATTTTAACGCATCTATGTAGTGCTCGGGGCGAATTTAATGGTTACAGAGTTCATAATGGCGACTGATGAGGTGGTGAAAACCACTATAAAATTCTCAACAACAAACACATTACGAGACTTATTTTCAATAATTCCTCATAATTAAACGTCAAAACAGATCTGTATGCATCAAAATAACACCACTTTCATTGCACAAAATCCACTCTGAAACAAACTGAATTAATGAAAAAAAATCTAACCGTCACCATTGAAATGCGCCAACAGTCCAAAGTTCATGCTTATTGAATTTGTCTATGGACATTGAATATTTTTACGAAAATTAAATTATTTTAGAGTTAAGATTATAAATAAACATTTTATTCCATGTTTATAAACATAAAGTAACTTAACTATCGGATTTAGAAATACTATTTTTTTATTTTGCTGCTGATTCGGATGCACAGCCGGTTTTTTGTGCCTTTAGAAAGTCGTCATATTTGTTTTATTAAATTAATATTGTGTCAGAGTGATGTTTACTGTAAAAAAGGTGTAGTTTTGTGTAATAAATGTCTACGGCGATGAACAATATAAAGATTTAGTAAAATAAAAGTGCATTTGATTAGAAAGGCGATGAGCATTTTCGTGGTCGATCTACCTCGTCAGTCTCCATCAATAGGCTGTTAGTGTAAATTAGCCACCAAACTCTCCCAAAATGCATTAAAACGTGATACATCCGCGTTTTAATGCGATTAATACTGAAGAAAGTAGACTACATCAGGTGAGGCTGTATGTGCAGGTTTCCTTTGCCGTCTCAAGTAATAAGCAGAAATTAAAAAATAACTAAAACCAAACTTGTAGGCGTCATTTTCCGTAATTATTTGGAAAAGTTAATAACAAACAACAATACAAGTTTGTTTTTGCCTCGCAATTGTGTTGAAAAACGTCGTATGCAACTCGTATGCATTGATCATTACATAGTCAGCTTCCTTACCATAACATGCAATAATGCCTCGTATGTAATGACCAACGTAGCATACTCGTAGCATAATATACTATTTCGTAACATTATTATTTTAATTAAGTAATGCATTTATGAGAACAGATACTTAAGATGAAAAGAGGTGATATATTTAAGGAATGGTTCTAACTTTTCACAATGATAAGGACCTAGTGGAACGCAGAATATAAAGTCATTATGTACCATGATAATATCCTATTAGATAAATACGTTTTTGATAATTATATGAAGATACCATCATAGCTATGAAATATAGACGCTGAGTATAGAAAGTAGAGACTTAATAAAACGGCTTATTTTCATTCGCCGGAAATCGCTATAATTTGCTAGAAAGTGTACCGAAACACTGCTGCCCATTGCTTGTTATATTGTAAACGCTACTTCGCCTTGTACGACACCAGCTAGAGGGGTAGTAGTAATTTTAGGAATATGATATTCGCGGTGTTATTTTTGAAAATTAGTAAGATTTTTGTTTGGGTTTAACCGTGATAGATACTGTACAAGTACTAACTATTACTGACTTTACATAGTTTTAGTTATAGCATTGTTTCAAATTGTAAGTAGCTTGGCATAAAAAATGTAATACAATTTACGCCATTCTGGCTGGCCACATCCATAAATTAGTTAGTTGTTATTGTTTTTCTTAATTGGATGATACGACATGAATATGAACGCTAAGCTTCTTGACCATAAAAGAGTCGCAATTGTTACAAATCAAAAATGGTTTGAAAGAAGTCGTAATAAGAAGAATTGAGAAAGGGATGCACGGTTTGGTCAAGTAGAAAGGATGAGTGAACGCAGATTACGAAAAGGAGATTTTATATAATATTTCGGAAGTTATTGTAGGATATAATTATGTAATAGGTAATAGGCTCGCCACCTATTACATGGGACCTAGCATATTTGGCGAAGCGTGGGTGCTAGTTCACCTCTGCCTACCCCTTCGGGGATATGGGCGTGAATTATGTATGTTTGTATGTATATAATTATGTCGGAAGTGAATGAAGAAAACGACAGGGGAGCGCTTGGGCAGATCGTTTATAATCAAATTGAAAGATTATTAAAAAAGGGCTGGTGAGGAGTACGCGAAACAGATGGGCATGTATGAAGACAGTAATGAGATTGGATGAAGCGAAAGAAGTATGTCAGGATCGTAACAAGTAAAAATAATTGCTCTCTGCTTACCCTTGTGGCCGAAAGGCTTGATGTATACGTATCTAAAACGCATTTCCCTTAAAAACATGTAAATGTAAATGCTGTTTCTGTGTTATACCTAAAAATAATAAGTATGTATTGATTTATTGTTTTAAGCTTACGTGGTCACTTTCATCTTTAAATTGTGAATAAACGGGATTTCTACCACGTACCTGGGTCCAAAGTACCGTAAAATCCAGGTACGTGGTATAAATCCCGTTTAATCACAATTTAAAGATGTATTGATTTTTCGTCTTCTTGGTTTAGTCAATTTACAATTCACATAACCCATCCAATCATCATAATGTGTTCTGTTGTAATGTTGATTTCAAGTGATTATTCCTTTTCTATGTAACTAAGTAAATATAAATAAATATTTTTTTACAATCACACATATCATCTAGCCCAAAGTAAGTAGCCTAAGCACTTGTGTTATGGATACTAGATGACGGACATATTTTTAATATAATTATGTATATAAATGTTGAAAATATACTACATAAACATATACACAACCATGACTCGGAAACAAACATTTGTGGTCATCACAAAGTTTGCCCCTACCAGGATTCGAAACCCGGGACCTCTTGGCTAATACCCAGCAATCTAAGCATTCGACCAAGGCGGCCGTCGAAGTATGTTATTTATTGTATATTGAAAATAATCAATTATTACATTGTATATGTCACCGGCAATGTGTATAACCTGGTATTCTATACAATACCTAGGTAATGTATAGAATACCCAAAACGTGTAGGTAATGTATGAAATATTATTTATTTTATACTTTCCCTAGGTATTCTATGCAATACCGAACGTGCAGCCGGTAATGTACGTAAAACACGAGAGCAATGAAGGTTTATGCGTGCAAAAAATATCTTAAATTGTTGTTAATCTTACTATTTACCGACATGAGTTAGTAAGTTGGTTAGGTTAGGTTTGTACATGAACCAACGAATTAAGTCAACGCCAGTAAGTTGGGCTTATATAGAATCTAACAGTTATTTTAACATCTGCAGGGATTTCATCACATTCCTAAGCCCAACTTACTGGCGTTGACTTAATTTGATTAAATCCATTAAATCCAAGATCTATTTATTTTACACATTGCCAGTGGAACAGCAGGTAGTCTATAAAATCCCTAGGAGTTGTATACATTACCTAGGTAAAGTATGTAATAGTCAATAAAGTTCATAATATTTCATACATTGCCTAGGTATTGTATAGAATACCTGAATTATACACATTGCCGGTAACATATACATTGATGTTAAAAAACAGTATTGTGAGTACGACTTATGAATATATGAATAAGTACTTATGTTTTTGAATTTGAATATCTATTAAAAGTTGTTAAAAATGTTTTTCGCCTTTTTTTCGTAACAACGCTTCACAAATAAACAACGATCGCTGAGGCAAGTTATTCGATGGGTGACCAAAAATAGTTACCTCGAGTTGCTGCATTCTTTGGAGAGCAACGGTATCCTGCCTGCCTACACATATGCCTACAACCTATGTAGCAAAAAACCCTTAAAATAATTCTATTCTATTCCACATACATACATACATGAATCACGCCTATATCCCCGAAGGGGTAGGCAGAGGTGAACTAGCGCCCACGTTTCGCCAACTATGTCAAGTCCCATATAATATATGACCATCCTATTGAATTTCTATTCTACATACACATACATACATTATTGTTAGATGCTGAGTTTACGTTTGCTGTCGACACTATAAGAACAAGACAAGTGGCCATTCTATTGGAACGAATAGAATACATATTATTATTATGATTTTTATTTTAACATTTTATTCTAAATGTTAGAAAAATAACACAAAAAAATTTGTGGTTAGAAAAAGTTCGATAAATTGTAGGACGTATTGATGCGGCATTTATAGTTTACCCGCATCAAGGCTATAATTTTTCAAACTTTACCTTCTTCTTCTTTTATATATGGCAATAAGTCATCCCTATCTTGGACAACAACTCTGCCAGACCGGTGTAGTGACCAAGCATGTGTTTTTCAATGTTAAATAGGTAAGGTAGTTACTTCAATAGAATGGTGTGATAACTTCAGTTAGTAGATTTTCACATTTTTTTTGTTTAGATTACAAATGTCAATTTATGACAGCTTCCCTTACCTTTTACACGACGGTCGTAGTGTTTTTTTTTCTTCTCTGTAATTGGCCAGTTTATTCAATTCGTTCTAATAGATTGGGCTACTCGCCGAGGCCCCCATAGCTTTCTACTTAAAGTATCTCGCGCCTGTCAATGAAATCCCCAACAAATATTGCGAATAAGCACCTGTTTTAAAACGTTATCAAACGGATTCTAATATAGTGCAGCTTTCCACCATAGTTTACCTGACAGTGTTTTAAACATAAAATTTAATGAGCTTCTTTATTTTACTATACTAAGGCCGTTTGCGCCGTGTGGTGACGGCAGAGCAGAATACAATTGTCACCACCCCAAATATCTCCCACGGGGGTCGTACAAGGCGACTAAGGGTTAAAACAGTGATGAGGAATGGGATGGGCAGCAGCGTTCCTCTTATACCACCTAGCAACGTACTGCCAACTTTCGTGCCCGATAAATGGCAATAGGCTCGCCACCTATTAGATGGGACCTAACATAATTGGCGACACGTGGGTGTTTATTGACCTCTGCCTACCCTTTCGGGGATGTAGGCGTGATTTATGTATGTATGTATTTTATAAAAGATTTTCATTACCGCATCCCCATTACCTTTTGTCGCCCTGTACGATAGGGATGGTGACAATTGTATTCTGCTCTGTCGTCACCACACGGCCTTTATAAAATACACCCTGGTGAATTGCATCCATCCATCAAACAAACTAGATCTATCAATTGGGACAACACTTATGTCATCGTGGATAGGTCACGGCTCATTAGCTTTATTCTTTATTGTTGTTGACTCGGATCTGTCTCTCGCGTCAACCTTTAGGAATTCTTCCGGGATTTAAATTCCTTACCTGTTATTTGGAAAAATATTATGTTAGAAAAATTATTCTTCTTCCTGCCCTGTTCCCAGTCTATCTGAGGTCGGCGCAGTATATGTTTCCTCTTCCATTTATATCGGTTGGACGTCATTAAGCCACCTACTCTTTTCATTCATACCATCCATCACACCGGGAAGGTGCTAGTGATGAATGTAGATAAGGAAAAATGATAAATGTCCGACGGGCACGCATGAGGACATTAACGATATTGGTCGAAGCGAAAGAAGTATGTAAAGATGCAAGTGGCAGGATCGTGGAAGTGATTTCTGTCTACGATGTAAGTAACCTATTACGAAGAGGAAGATACCGGAGAGGAAGACCGAAGAAGCGATGGACGAATTGTGTGAAAGATGATATGGGAAAGAGGAGAGTTCATGCTGAGCTCACGTCTAATAGAAGAGGGTGGAAGAAGAAGACATGTTGTGCCGACCCTGCAGTAGGATAAGGGAAGGGAGAAGAAGAAGATGTAAGAAACCTATTACAAAGAAAATGGGTAAGACAATTAACGAATTTTTTTTCTTACTATGAAAAGATGACATTGTAATGAACAGCAGGTACAGACATAACTGCTATTTGTCTGTACCTGCCTTGACGTGGCGCCAATCTGATTTACACATCGTCGGCAAAAGACAGAAGACGTAATTATCTACAAAAGGCACTTCAGTAATAATTATAAGAAATACGTTTGCATACTACCAACTTTGTTCAATTGTAATCGCATTAAGACTGATTGGGAAACTGTGCCTATGTTAAGTTCGTTTAATTTGCATGATGAATATTAAATAAGGTGATTAGTTCAGTTTTGAGATACACGTGTATACATTGTATGTTCATTCATGGAACCGATGTATATTTATATAAATTTTTAAAGAATTAGTTTACCAACTTCTTACTTTCCATTATTCTCGCTTGCTTATGATGTGAAGAATGATTCAAGTGTTGGATATGACCAAAATCTACTTCTATGCCTTCCTGCCCCGTTCCCAGTCTATTGGGGGTCGGCTCACCTACGTAACATCGGCTAGAAATCATCAAGTCATTCACTCCCCTGCGGTTCATATCATCCATCACACCGGAAGGGTGCCAGTGATAAATGAAAGCATATAAAAAGTGACAGAAGAAACCATGTAGAGACACATCAACGGAGGCTATTAACTTACGCAATCGCAAGAAAGGTAATCTTAAGGTTTCTATAATTAATGAAAATTATTAACGAAGAGGAAGATACCCTTGTCACGTTTATTAGGGCCTATAAATAAAACAATGTTATTTATATTTAGGTAACTGTGAACATTCAGTGTATTTTTAAAATAAATAGTTCAATGGAAATAATAATGCATGATAGTCGTCACACCATCAAACTATTTACGCCTTACTGTCGGCCGCAATTGATGACAGAAGCATTGTTTTAGAACAATTTTTCAATCATCGAGGTTATAAAATACGTCTTAAATTAGGAGTGGCGACAGCAAAAAAAGCGGCGAAAATTTTTATAAACAAAAAAAAACCTATTTAAAAGCACGTCTTTTTTTTAAAGTTGTCAGCGAAATGTTTTGGTGTGTTATTAGTACATTATGATACGAGTATGCTAAGTTATTATGCATTGGTTATTACATATTAGGCATTATTGCAAGCGCGAGCCGCAGGCGAGCGCGGTAAGGAAGCTGAGTGTAGCCATTTTCTGTTATTTGGTTTGTAATAAATTGTTGTGTAGGTAACACTGTTTCTAAAGTAATTTGATTTTAATTTGAACATTATATAAATGTTAGAAATATTGGTACAAAGATTATGAGAATCGTGGTTGATGAAAGTTCGAAAAATTATGTCTTGATGCGGGATGTATACAAGTAATTGTATACATACAATTGTAAGTTATTATTATATTCTTGATTCCCGAATATTTTCTAACCACAATATTGTTTGTGCTTTTTCTAAAGTTCAAAATAAAGCATGATTACTGACAAATAACGAAATTAAGAAACAACCGCAACTCTTTTGCACACCATACGCAATATGTGAGTATATATCTTCTTCCTTAGATACCATAATAAAAACCATTCGTAAATCCATGGAGTCGGCTCTGTGATAAACAATGAAACCTCTTCATTACGTGGAACAGAAGCAATCATACAAACGGAGTTAATAAATCCCTGGTACATTTTTTTGTTTTTGACGAATTAACTGATACCCAGCTTAGTGATACCAATAAATGGCAATATGCTCGCCACCTGTCACATGGGACTTTTCACCTCTGCCTACCTCTTCGGGGATATAGGCGTGATTTATTTATGTATGTATGGAGCTAAGTCAAGTTGTTCCGGCTGCATCTGCAGCCGTTATTTCCACAAACTCACACTGTAAGTGAGTTGGTCTACGAACCAATCTCCCTATTTTCATCCATCTACAGGGAAGACCTTTGCCTCAGCAGGGGGGGGTCATGAAAATGGCAGATGATGGTCCATCAAACAACTTGTTGGATGAGCAGGCTGAGTGTAAAGGTTTCATTAGTTTTAAAGTATTTGTTCTTTTAAATAACATAGGTCAAGGAAGTCTTACTAACAAATATAATAAAACAATGTCTAGAAATAATATGTTTTTTTTTGTATACAAGAAATCTAAACTGTAAGCTGTTTAAAAAGCCGAAATATATGGTTTTTATAGATTTTTTTTATATAAAACAAATTTACACTCCTTCAAGCTGTTTAAAAATCCGCCAAATTGTTTTATTGCAAAAAAATTTTGTCTCTAAGGCGGCTCCACAGCACTCCAAGTCCGAAAGAACTTAGGAGCGCCTCCACGGCTGACTGGCAGCAGTCTCCAACGAATACCCGCGACATCGAGGCGTCACCCACAGTTGGTATACCATGTCCTTAGCAGAAGGTATCTCCGACAACGAACAGAGGTCAGACAGAATTGAGAGAGACGACAGAGTCGAAGACAACGCGGGCAAGAAGAAGAACGATAAAGGAAGAACTCAGGTATGGGAACTGTTTGATGTCTGAATGTTTTTTTTTGGCTCGCCGCTTGGCGCCATTTTTGTTTTTTGATAATTATTTCGCTCATTTGGTGCAAGAATGTAATTCTTTGTTAGAACTGAGATTAGAACTAATAATTTTTATTTAAAAATTAAATTCATTTGTAATTTTGTTTCCTTCTCATGTGTAAACACAACATTTTACAATTGCGTCAATGTTGCATCAAATGAGCGATGTAAGTAGTCTGTGCGTATTTAAAAAAAAATATTAACAGCCGTACTCAGATACTTCAAATGACGTTAATTAACTTAAAACAAAAAATGTTCATTATAATCTAGACATAGCAAGAATAGCGACTAGTTTTCTTTCTTTCAAATTAACGAAAAGCACACCAAGGAACCCTTTAATTTAAAATTTTAAAGTCATGTCTGAGTACGGCTGTAAGAGCATTTATGTATGATAAGAGCTAGTTACTCAACACGCAGCTGTTTTTGTAATTTTTATTGTTATTCTTGCATGCACTGTATGGTGTTTTAAAAATTATTGTTTTTCCCACTATGTGTGAACTAGAAATTAACTGTAAAATTTTTGTGCTAAGTATAGATATACCTTCACGCGTTAACTTAAAAGATAATAGATGCAAAATAAGTCCCTAAAAAGTTGGAATATTAAGTAATAGAGTATTAATTATAATATTATGACGAATCACATTGTTATATTACCATTCATCCGGACATATACACCCTTGAGCGGATGTCGTAATTTAAATGAAATTAATATGTAAACCTGGCAACAATGGGACTGTTTGGTATTTTTTTCTTTCTTCTTTCTTTCTAAATATTAACATCCAAGTCAACAATAACCTCATAATGGATTGTTAAAAAATCTTGGCGACGAATCTGAATGATATAAAAAAAATAAAAAAACATACCTCTCAAATCTGTATCAAAATAATAAATTGCTTTAGTTTGTTACTACTAAGAGCTTTCTCCATTCTGTAGTTCTATGTGGTTACGATTGACATATTACAGATTAAATATACCATTTTATAATTAATTTGAACATCAAAGCCTCATTCGCACGGGAGCTTTTTTAATGTCCGTTAAAAAAGCGTTCACATAGAACAAATGCATTTCTAAGTTTATTGTTCATACGTCAGCGCTTTTAAAACGAGACGCTTTTTTATCGAGCAGTGTTGCATTTCGAGTGCTGCCTTGCTAGCATGAACACCCAAACACGATATGACAAAGCCATTTATCGCATTGAACTTACAAAAATCATTGGATTTTTGACAGTTCAAAGCAATAAATAGATATACATACATACATACATAAATCACGCCTATATCCCCAAAGGGGTAGGTAGAGGTGAACTAGCACCCACGTTTCGCCAATTATGTTAGGTCCCATGTAATAGGTGGCGAGCCTATTGCCATTTATCGGGCACAAAAGTCGCAGTACATTGTTATTGCTAGGTGGTATAAGAGGAACGCTGCTGCCCATTCCCCATCACTGATTTATCCTTAGTCGCCTTGTACGACACCCACGGGAGAGATTTGGGGTGGTGACAATTGTATTCTACTCTGCCGTCACCACACGGCGGCATAAATAGATATATCTTTAACATAATGGCCATATGTGATTTATCAATTATTAAAATTAGTCTAATAATTTTTGTAAGTTCAACGCGATAAATGGCTATAACATATCGTGTTTCGGTGGTCATGCTAGCCGGGCTGGGCGTTGGGTGTTAAGTGGAATAGATCATATTTGTTCTAATAGAACGCTTTTTTAACGGACGTTAAAAAAGCTCCCGTGAGGCTTTAGGCACACAAAGTTTCTTCATATAGGTAACCATTGTAAAATTGTTTTTCAGTCACCAATCGGATGGTATAGTTTACAATATAATATGTTGTATTAGGGTATAAACATTACATATTCAATTCTTTTTTTTGGCATCAAAAATAGTATTTGGTATACAGTAGTTTTAAATCAACATTATTAAGTACTAGCATTCGACCGTAGCGTCGCTCGCGATGATGTCTTTAAATAACTGTCAAGGTCATTATTTTTATTATAACAATTAACAACGAAAATTCAATTATAGTCAAATGGATCTCTTTAGTAATCATTTTTTTCTAATATATAACTAAATAACAGCGCACTTCCAGTTATTTTCATTCAATTTTAAACTTTTATAGGGAAATTTTTGTTACCTTGAGTTATATTATTGTAATTTTTTTAGGATTTTTTTTATTTTAAGGAATACAGTCTACGTATAAATATATTACATATTAGCAAAAGTAGTTTATAATGTAGCTTTCTATTGATGACAAAATTCGAAAAACAAACACACTTTTGCATTAATAATAATTTAGTGAGGATTATCATATATAAAAAAAACCATTTGATATCTGACATTACCGTGACACTCGGTTCTATGTAGTCAAATTGGAGAAATTGGTAATATACCTAAATCACCCCTATTTATCCCTGAATCCCTGGGGTATGCAGAGGTGAATTAACACCCAAGTTTCACCAATTTTATGTTAGATCCTATGTAAATGACCCATTGTTCTATCGGGCAGGTAAATCGCAGAACCTATATTGCTATAATATATAAGGGGGTATAAGAGGAACGGTGCTGAATACTCATTGCTGTCTTAACCCTTGGTCGCCTTGTACGACATCCGCGGGAGAGATTGGGGGTGGTGACAATTGTATTCTGCTCTGCCGTCACCGCATGGCTTTTTTAAAATTTTTAAGCACTTCTGAATATAAATAAATCTAGCCAATATATTTCATATTTAGTACAAAATTTATCCGTATAATTAGATTGATTTTTGTAGCCCAAGATGGTACGCAATTACGAAATAAAAAAAAACACCAAAATTTATTAAGACAGTGGCAGAGTTTACCACACATTTAAGTGAATAGCGGATTATTTTAGAACCTTGTTCATTCTATTTAGCATTTTACCCAATAACGAAGAAACGGTCAATACACATCACTTATAGAGCAACCAGTAGGGCAATCAGTTAGTCGATTACATGTTTTTCGCGTGGGTGATGCAATAAATCCTAAAATGGTTGTTTTCGTTTTTTCTTTAATACTGCACGCGATTATTCTAGTTACCTACTGTAAACTTAATTGGGCTAGTTTTGGTATAGCTTCAATTATAATATGAGAATTTGCTTAAATAAACTCGAGTGACTGTATCTACCAATTATAAATGGATTAGATTGTTTTTCTTAAGGTTCCGTGTTTTTCTTAAGATTAAATATAAATTAAATGTAATTTTATCATTTATTTTTAACAGTGTAATTGTTGTAATTGCTGTAACAACTTTCAATTATTATCATTAAATTTTTCTTTATTTGTTTTTGGTAGGATAGGGTCGCCCACTATTCCATAGGTCATAGGAGGCAAAAAGTGGTTGTTAAAACACCTCTGCCTGATAAACATGGATGAATTAGGTATGTACGTTATTCTGTATTCTGGAATCAAAAGGACAGAACCGACGTTTGAGCAAAAAATATTCTATAACAATAAACAGACTTTAGCCATAGTAAAAAGGTGCCAAATACTTAAATTTATGTATCAAACCCTAGCTGTTAACTTTTACTATTTACCAAAAAAGTTTTCCTTAGATATTCTTTCATCCATATGGACTATGCCCCAATTGTAATGCATTAAAGGGCTTATGATGATGATGAAACACTTTATTTTATATTTAGTAAGTAGAAAGTAAGTAAAATTCAGAAGAGATACAATTCTAAATTGCCTTTGTTCTATTTTAAGTATTTCTTGTATTATGGAAAAACCTTGTAAAAGCTCTATGATATAAGATACAAAGTGGCCGCCCGCGGCTTCGCTCGCGTTAATGTCGGTTGTTATAATAATATAGCCTATAAGGCTATATAGGCTATGTTCAGAATAAATGGACTATCCAACACAATTATTTGAACAAGTAGATTCTGAGTTTAGCGCGTTCAACCAACCAAACAAACAAACTGTTCAGCTTTATAATTTTAGTATAGATGGAAAAACTTTGTGAAAGCTCTATGCAAGTATACAATGTAGGCGTAAAAACTGAACAAAATGTCCCACAGCGGTCATGCCCATCATTTTATTCTACAGATTAATGACCAAGATGTTTGCCACAGTGTACCTAATACAATTAATTCTATTTCCTAGTACATAGCCCAGTTTTGACCAAAACAATCAAATCGAACCTTGAGCTCATCGGAGCCGTATTAATCAATTTACTAGGATAGTAGCAACAATTTGTCTTTCCAAATATGGCGCGTGTCGTGGGAACTGACAATTGCCGGGCCACAAACGCCTACGGAACGTAGAGGCGTAATTATACGCGGAATCGCCGATCAGTTCGCTTTATTACGTTAATAATAATAAAAATAATTGTCTTTGCAGATTACAAGATAACCTAGACATCTTTCAATTAAAACTGTTGAGTCGTTCAGTTGCTAATTCGATAAGACAGTTCTGACATTCTTTTTTGTATCACTTTATTGAATTTAATCGTCATCTTACCTACACGGTTCCTCCTTCCACGCTTGTCAAAAAAATAACGTAAAAATTGACTAAGGGAGATTGCTCGGTGTACTAGGTGATCAGGGCAGGTAAGCAGGGCAGAAGAAGATCTTCCTACCCGGTTCTAAGTTTATCGGGGGTCTACATACTTCGTTTCCTCTTCATATCGGTCAGACGTCATCAAGCCATCTTCCTCAACTTCCTTTTGATTCTTATCTTTTTTTGGATAGTTTTCTAAATCTATGTAAAAGCTGTGTGCAAAATTAATCGGAATTTTATTGGGCGATCTAGTATAAGATATTTATTGTCAGAATGTATCAAATTGTTTTCTGTAGTTGTTCCTATAAATAAATGAATAATATCATCCAAAAATGTGCTATTGTAATGAATGAAAACGCTGCTTATCATAAGTAACAATTTCATACCAAAGGCGCTAACGGGCCACTGTAGGCCTACAGAACACTGAAATGCTAAATTTAAACTGGCGCAACATCAATCAATAGCTAAATCGATCTAAGATTGATTGATATTAATTTGACAGTAATCTCTATCGAATATGGGCGTGTTTAAGTTTTTTCATGACAGGAAGCATTAAAGAACAATGGTGTAATCAAGTATATACAAGCGGGGTTCTGCGCGCGCGCACCCGATCTTCGGTCAACCGTAGAAACATTATAGACATCGCCGTCCGTTTGGAAGCTCTATTGTATTCATATGACTTCGTTCATTTTTGATTTTTATTCAGAACACTTACATAGGTTTGGTTTCAAAAAATCTGAGATAATTTGATAGTCCTCATAAGGCACAGACAGACTTGAAATATATCAGTAGGTAGGCACTTAGCACACATTATAATAATATTTTAGATAAAGTCGGACACTTTTGTCCTTTTAGTTGTTTTAATATTTCAGTATACTGTAGCTATCAAATGTACAAAATTATTATTATTAAAGACATACATACATAATTCACGTGAACTAGCACCCACGTTTCGCCAATTATGTTAGGTCCCATGTAATAGGTGGCGAGCCTATTGCCATATATCGGGCACAAAAGTGTCGCAGTACATTGCTAGGTGGTATAAGAGGAACGCTGCTGCCCATTCCTCGTACTGATTTATCCTTAGTCGCCTTGTACGACACCCACGGGAGAGATTTGGGGTGGTGACAATTGTATTCTACTCTGCCGTCACCACACGGCGGTTATTATTAAATCCTTTCACGCATTCCAAACAACATAGAAAGACTGTTTTTTTTATATATTGTATTTTTAGTCTTTACTTTTGAGAAATTGGGTCTCGAGGATTAATGATAAAAATATAATTATTCAAAGATTGTCTGACCCATTTTTCTTTGTTAAACATTTTCTAGTATTTTTATGAAGTTCAAATAGCACGTGCGTCGCCGAGTGATCACGGCAGAGTAGAATACAATTAGGCGACTAAGGATAAATCAGTGATGAGGAATGGGCAGCAGCGTTCCTCTTATACCACCTAGCAATGTACCTACTGCGTCTTTTGTGCCCGATAAATGGCAATAGGCTCGCCACCTATTACATGGGACCTAACATAACTGGCGAAACGTGGGTGCTAGTTCACCTCTGCCTACCCCGTCGGTGATATAGGCGTGATTTATTTATGTATTATATGTGTATACAAATAGCACATAATAATGAAAAACTTATCGATAAACGTCTTGCGATATTTAGCCAGCAATTTAATAGAAACTAGAAAGATAGGAATTGTTTATTTAAAACTAAATGAATCGACACACAAAATTTACAAAATTTTCCTTGGCTATCCACCCACCAATTGGCAATAACGTTTTGAAACATTGTCCATCAGATGTCAGACTCTTACATGTGGAAAGAACAGATCCACACGCTGATGAAGGGCGGAGAGAGCGAGTCCGATATATCGGACTCCGAGCACTTCCTCACGAAGGGCGCCTTCCTGCTCACCCCCTCTCACGGGCTGAGCATGGAGAAGGCGTCGGCCATCTGCGAGAAGATGGAGTTCAAGGGTTGCTTCTCGCTGACCAAGACGGCGACCGGCATCCTCTTCAAGTTCTCCAGCGTGGACGATTACCAGATGGTCTTCAAGAAAGGGTTCCACAAGGTCACTGGATCCAGGTTTTATAGGAAGGTAAGCAAGGGCTTAGTTTGGTAAGATGATTATTTACTCTTTACCTGTGTACTTCAGCCATTATAATGCGATAAAAAATTGCAATAATAAAAATTGGTAAAACTTATTTCTCAAAGTCGCTAATAATTATGATTTTCTAAAATGGATGATGTATTTTAAAATATTACTGTATTTTTCTTATTTTTAAATGCGATGCGTGAATAACTCTTTATTCACGCATCGCATTATTCACATAATTATACCAAAGCTGTTTACGTTTTTTATCCCGTTATAATGGCTAGAGTATACCTCCATACATAGGTACAATACCCGGCACCTATGCAAAGCGCAGTAACACATTTTCAGGTATTCATTCCGGTTCTGTACGAGTATGAGGTGCGACGTGTGTCTGTAACCATAGCAACGTAGGGATACCCACTGCTGCGCGTTCAAAATTTAGTTTATACACTTTTCCTTCTAAGAAACCTGCGCAGATGACCGTCAATTTGGTTTAACGTGCCGGGAACTATACGTCACGCCTTTCTCCCACAGGGATAGAGATCGCTTGCTACGATCTATAGATACTTCTTTCGCTTCATCCAATCTAATTATTGTCATCATGCATCACGGTTTATTATTTACTTTGGCCTCGGTAAATCATTGTTTTGGGAGGAGGCGTATTTTCTACACCTGCCTCATCTATCATCTATACATGCATCATCTATACTGCATCATCTATACTTCTTGATTTTTTGGATGGTTGGTAGTGTTAGGACGTCAAGTACAGTAAGTTTTGTGCTACCCTAGCTGTAATGAGGTAGTTATTTTTGAAATCACTTACTGTTTTCAAATATGTAGTGTAATACGTAACGCTTTTCCCTTTGTTTTGTGTATTTATAGTATTGCAAGTGATTCGGAATATTTTATCATCTTCGTCGGCATATTGAAGTTTGGAATACTTAAGATTACTTGAAATTTGCATGCTAGAATTACATTCAATGTAAATTAACTACTAAATTCGCATTAACTCGAGGCTAATAGTATTTTATGTACACACATCACGCAGTAATAATAGTCGGAAATGCATTGACTGATATAAGTTTAATAATCATTGTTTCTTCTTTATGTTTACGTTTTTAATTTCTATATTTCTAACTGATGATTACTATAAGTATGTACTAATCGAACTAACGATTATTTATAGTTATTCTAATTAATATAATCTTTGGATATTTATTTTTCAGTTTTATATCATCTTTAAACTCTTTTTTACGACATTTTCGCTATATATCTGTCCTCTTCTATTCTTAATGCATCTCTCTTCGCCCTTCTTCAGAGTATCTCTAAGTATAAAAATTATAAATACTAACATTTGTACGGATTAAGATTTGGGCGGTTAGAAAAAGAATTTCGAAAAATTATGGTCTTGATGTGGGAATCGAACCCGCGCAAGACAAGTGTCTTGGTTGGCGGAGCTGTCAGGTACCTGCCCGGATAACAGCGGACGCGGGTTCGATTCCCGCATCAAGACCATAATTTTTCGAAATACTTTTCTAACCACCAAAATCTTTGTACATATTTTTCTAACATTTATATAATGTTGAAATTAAAAATAGAATAATTTGTACGGATTGTCATTTACGTATTATGGTTCATGTCATTTTTGCATGAGTGTACAATTTGTATTTTGTTTTCTATTCCTGGATATGATTTATTTTATAAAACGTTTGGTTAGTGAGGTGTGATACTTAAAGGAATGAAATTTGTTTTTTGCAAAATTGTCAAAATACTATTTGGAAAGCGCTCGGCCAGTAATTTCGTAAACTAAGTTCAGTCAGTCTCTCTTAGGTCTGTCGTTGAATGGGCGACCAAAGATGATAATGTATCTTTGGTCAAGTCGAGTCCCTACGTACTTCGAAAGGCACGTTAAGCCCGGCTGCATCTGCAGTCGTTAATACCCACCAATCCAAAGGCCAGCGTAATGGGTTTTGGTCCATTCTCGCTTTATTCTTCCATCCGTAGAGAATGCCTAGTGTGCCATAGAAATGAGGGTATTAACAGCCTTACTAGCTATATTCGTTTATCCATAGGGAATGCCTGTTTATGGGGCTGGTAATGGTGATGAATCCATTTTGTCACAAGTGACCCTTTTCCCCTGTGACAAATGCGGTTGACCGCTGTCCGAATTGACTTCTGACGAATTCGGCTAACCGCTGTCTGAATTGATTGCTGACAAATTCAGCTGACTGCTGTCTAAATTGACTTTTGAAAAATTTCGTTACGCCGTCTGAATTGATTGACTTCTGTCTGAATTGACTGCTGACAAATTCGGGTGACTACTGTCTGAATTGACTTCTGACAAATTCGGCTGACCGCTGTCTGAATTGACTGCTGACAAATTCGGCTGACTGCTGTCTGAACTCACTGCTGACGAACTCCGTTGACCTCCTGCCCCAGATCGCGATACCATGCCGCCCCCAGAAGACGTTCACGGTGTACGTGTACGACGTACCCGACGACGTGCCGGAGGAGGACGTACGCCACGCCCTGTACAAGTTATCTTCGGTGGTGGAGGTGGTGCGTTTGCACTTCGCCGGGTCACCTAGGGACGGGAATACTGGTAAGGATTGTAACAAACATACATTCATACAAAAATCGCACCTATATCGTGGAGGTCTTACACACAGATATTTCGCCAAGCTTGTTTGGTAAGCCGTGTGGTACGGCAGAGTAGAATACAATTGTCACCTACCCAAATCTTTCCCGCGGGTGTCGTACAAGGCGACTAAGGATAAATCAGTGATGAGGAATGGGCAGCAGCGTTCCTCTTATACCGTCCAGCAATAAATGTGACTTTTGTGCCCGATAATGGGCAATAGACTTGCCACTTAATGGGACCTAACATAATTAGCGAAACGTGGGTGTTAATTCACCTCTGCCTACCCTTTCAGGGATTTAGGCGTGATTTATGTATCTATGCATGTATAAAATGAACTGCAATCCGTTTCTCTTCCAGGCGCTTCGACCCCCAAGCCCATGGAGAAGACCCCTACCCGGGCGCTCACCTCCATCGACGGGGAGCTGGTCAGCAGCATGATCCCTAAGGAAGCTTCCAGCGTCATCCGCGTGACCCTCGCCAACATCGAGGAGGCCAACATCCTGCTGCAGAACGGGCTCGACTTCTACGGCGCCACGTACTTTCCGACGGAGCTGGCTACTCCGGCGCAGGCAGCTAAGCTCATCAAGCCTAGCAGGTAATATAAATAAATACACATACATACATACAAAAAGGAGGAGCGCAGTGGCGCAGTGGCTAGTGCGATCGGCCTGTGATTGCAACAAAGCTTCTTCTTCCGATTTCCTCAGTAAATAAATAAATATTTTTACACTCACACCTATCATCTAGCCCAAAGTAAGTAGCCTAAGCACTTGTGTTATGGATACTAGAAGACGGGCATATTTTTAATATAATTATGTATATAAATATTGAAAATAGACTACATAAACATATTCACAACCATGACTCGGTAACAAACATTTGTGGTCATCACAAAGTTTGCCCCTACCAGGATTCGAACCCGGGACCTCTTGGCCAATACCCAGCAATCTGAGTCAGTGCTTCGGAAAACACGTTAAGCCATTGGTCCTGGCTGCATATGCAGTTGTGAATACTTGGTGATAAGCTCTGGGCCAGCGTGGTGGGTTATGGTCCATTATTTCTATATTCTTCCATCCATATGGAAGGCATGTGCCCCAGTAGTGGGGATATTAAAGGGCTGGTAATGATGATGACACTGACACCTAGCATGTGTTACAGATAAATATTTACAACAGATAAACTAGATGCACATAATGATAACTATTCGTCTTCCATGTTGGTTTGGGAATAAAAAATAGCGTAGGATGTGCCAGCCCCGATTTACCACAGCGGTGTCGTAAAAGTCGACTCCTAAGAGAGATTTCCCAGTGTAGACCACCTTGGGGCACCCGAATAGAAAAGGGCCATTCAGTAACAACAGCATACCCGAATAGGGTTAGTGTCAACTGTCAAGTAGGCGCAGGCTGTAAAACCTAAGCCAAAACCTTAAATGTTAGCAGTTCTTCAGCACCTATGTGGTTTTCCTCATCCTCAGGATCACGGGAGGCACTGTATCAGCTCGAGTCCGTGACTTACTGCCAGTATTCGATCAGCAAGGCTTCGCGAAGTTCGCCCCGCCAGCGTCGCGATTGGTCAAGCCAAGGTCTAAGTGATGTGGGACCATCGGGACCATCGCCTACCAGCAGACAACTCAGCCTCAGAACATGGTTTACCAGATGCCCACGACGGTGAAACGTTAACTTTAAAAACGTGTCATTTCATTAAAATCAGTATTCGGTTGTGGTTTCAGAGCAAACAGGTCCAAAAATGGGAACACAAAAACGTTGGTTGGATTAGTTTTTGCAATTTTATCTTCGATTGCTTCTTGTCTTCAGTTAAGTCCTCTACTCTTTTCAATTTCATGACGAACTTGGAATTTCCCACACCTGCCTGAAAGTGAATTACCTAATAACGTAGAATATGTCAGCCTCGAGATTTAATCGACAGTTTTAAAACACTCTTACGGTGCGTACCTATCCAAAGCTGTAAGGCAGGCTGTAAAACTAAGCTAAAATCTTGAGCATAGATTGGAATATTATACCCCAGTCACTCTTTCTGTTCATCGGTCTGAACCCGGACTAGGTCCTTTTCATCACTTTTCTATAGGTACATTAATCCATTGCCTTTCCTTTTGAAACTTTTATTCAGCTGACTTTACAACTTTTTCTTTATCGTTCCAATATACTATCATT
The DNA here is from genome assembly GCA_963931975.1 of Cataclysta lemnata. NCBI lineage: Eukaryota > Metazoa > Arthropoda > Insecta > Lepidoptera > Crambidae > Cataclysta > Cataclysta lemnata. The sequence continues at coordinate 612,297 of OZ008363.1, forward strand.
TTTGTACTTAGTGTTATCAACTAAATAACAGTTATTTTATATTTTTGTTTATTATAAATAATTTTTAATTACTATTTTTTATGATTTTGTACCAAAACTGCATTTAATTCTTAGTTTCCAGTGAATACTAATGTGCCATTTTTATTCATAGACATTCATAGATTTATTAAACATCATTGTTACCAATAAAATTAAATATGATTCCTAATTTGCATTTTCATTGGCTCTATCGCTCCGTGAAATGTTCACAAAAAAAAAAAATGTTGGAAACATGAGTAAGTTGGTCCTTTTCATCACTTTACTATACATATATAAATAACGATTATTAAATCCCCGAAGGGATAGGCAGAGTTGAATTAACACCCACGTTACGCCAATTAAGTAAGATCCCATGGCAACATATGTGGATGAGATGATGAAAAACCTACATAAACTTTTACCAACCAATGCAATGAGTGTGTGTACTGCTAACTGTATTATTACCCTAACTTCGACTGAATAGGCTACACAGATATAAAGTAAATACACACGTATCCTAGCATATAATAGCAAGAAAAATTTCATGTCAATTTAGAAGATTGAATAAATTGGGTTTGTCAAGAATCTTGGACCGGTCAAATAAAATGGAAAATATTACTAATAATATTACAAAACATTAATTACTGAATGTATACCTACATCAAAATACCGACATGGAGTATCTAAAAACCAAAAAAGTGCATAAAAAACTGTTTTTTATGCACATTTTTGGGTTAGGTTAATTGAACATTAAATATAACCCAAATAAAACTATCGGCTGGTATCACAATAATACGATTTTTATTCAGTCATCACTGACAATAAGGAGTATCACAGATTAAATATTCATCGCTTAGCGAACTAAAAATATATAAAAAATAATCATAATTTCAAAGGCACTTATTAATTAAACACTAGGCAACCCCTTGAATCTCTCCTCCTGGATCTCCACTTTCTTCCCCCTTTTGAATCTCTCCTCGATCTCCTGCAAACTCTTCCCTTTTGTTTCTGGCAGGATGAAGAACATGATGCCAGTGCCGACAAAAGCCACGATTCCATAGATGAGGAATGTCACCATTTCTCCCAAATGCGTTATCATGCTGGGGGCGGTTTTCACGACGATGAAAAACGCGGCGAAGGTTGTCGCGGAACTAATTCCGGACCCCAGCCCCCTGACCCTCGTAGGGAACACCTCCCCACACATTATCCACGGCAATGGCACTAGACCAATCGATATGGCACAAATGTACACCATCAGGCAAGTCAACGGCAGCCATGACATGTTCTCTGGTTTCCAATGTAGGAACATGGCTAACCCCACCATGGAAATGGCAGTCCATATACCGCTTATGAAACACAGCGGCCTACGTCCATACTGCTTGCATATAACGCAGGCGACCACCGACATCACAACTCTGACTAAATCTATTATCAACATTGCCACATAATGATCGAACCCTTGTCCGACGGCTTTCTCGACAATTTCTATCGAATAGAACGCCACAGCGTTCACTCCGGAGAATTGGCAGGTGATGAAGAAAACAATCATGATGAACAGTGGCTTCATCAGCTCTGGACTCTTGAGATCCACAATTTTCTCTCTCCAAGTCTTAAGAGGCTCGTTGCTTGCGACTTTCTTACTGTCAATGATGCTCTTTAGTTCAGCTTTAGCTTCGTCACCGTGGCCCCTCAGCCAGTGGAAGGATTTCACTCCGTCCGCCTCTTCACCTTTGGAAATAAGCCACGTGGGGCTCTCTGGTACGAACAGCAGTAGAACGACTGATAGGATAGGGAATATGCAGCAGATACCTGCAGTCCATTGCCAGTTCAGGAAGGTACCGATGAGATGAGCGACTAAAATGCCAACGGCTATAGCTAACGATATGGCAGCTAGGAAGAACCCTCTATATCTCGGTTCGGATGTCTCTCCGATGTAAACTGGGCCTAGGGGGCCTAGGAGTCCAACGCAGAGACCAGTGAAGAATCTTCCTAGGAGCATGAGGCCGAGGTTGCTGGCGCACGTTATCAGGATCCAGCCGAGCAGGAAGGGGGCGCAGATGATGTAGTGGGAGGTTTTTCTTCCGAATTTCTCCATCAACCAGCCGGATATGAGGCAGCCTGGGGCCATCGGCAGGGCGGCCATTGCAGCTGGAATTAAAAGAAGACAAACAATAAAACAAACAATTAAAAGAAGACAGACAGTGCCGTGTGGTGACGGCAGAGTAGAATACAATTGTCACCACCCCAAATCTCTCCCGTGGGTGTCGTACAAGGCGACTAAGGATAAATCAGTGATGAGGAATGGGCAGCAGCGTTCCTCTTATACCATCTAGCTATGTACCTACTGCGACTTTTGTGCCCGATAAATGGCAATAGGCTCGCCACCTATTACATGGGACCTAACATGACTGGCGAGACGTGGGTGCTGGATCGCCTCTGCCTGCCCCTTCGGGGATGTGGGCGTGATTTGTGTATGTATGTATGTACAAACAATATTTAGAACATCCAAAAAATGTTCGCAAGGTGATAAACCGACCTATAAATTCTATGAAATAAAGATGAATACGGAATAATCTCTCAAAAAACCGATCATTTTGAAAAAAAGATATACATACATACATAAATCACGCCTCTATCCCCGAAGGGGTAGGCAGAGGTGGACTAGCACCCACGTTGATTGAAAAAAGGACGGTTGAAACAAAATCAATAATTTTTGTTTTATACAATCCTCAGAGGAAGAAATTGACCAAAAATTAAAATACATTACATAATTAATACAAAGTGAATTGAATTAATATAAGGAACTGCAATAGCTCAAATTTAGACTTTTTAGTCTCATGAAAGTTTTTTCGATGTTAGTGCATCTAATATTAATAAGGCTATCTAATATTTATCTAGCTTGACCTCTGCGACCTAACACTTCAGTCCGCTTTCTCTTTGAAGGTTAGCCACATGTTTAAATGGCTTTCAATACGATTTAATATCAACTGGTAAAGATCAATAACTAGACACTTGCACTCGTGCGAAAGTAAACATAAATAGACAACGTCGTAATTCCTCAGGTGCTTGTCAAGTTTCTGGCAGTTTGTGGGTCACGGAAGTACCTATCCAAGTATTTTGTATCTGAGAAATTGTTATCTTAATGTAGGTTGTACGGTCGACCTAGAAAGAGGTGGAGAGACGATCTGGAGGCATACTGCAAGATACGGACGGAATTGGCTCGGGATCGCTCGAGATGGAGGGCTGCGGAGGAGGCCTTTGCCCAGCATTGGGATCTTAAAGGCTAACCGAAAAAAAATAAAAAGATTGTACGGTCAGTGGTCTTCTTTCACGTGCTTGGCTTTTCTACAAGAAAACCATCACGTTGAAAGACGGTACTGCAGCACTGTTCGTTCGTGGTATGTCACTAAAATTGCATACCTGATGACTAGACCCAGAGACTTTTCTTGAAGGATAGATTTAATAACACACTCAAAGCTGTAATCTCTAAAAAAAATATCTGTAATGACACTACAGAATGATCCAATATAGAAAATGGAACGCCATAAGGCATACTTATTGGATACAAGTAAAAACTGTGTAAACAGTGACACTTCGAGAGGCGTTCTGTCCGTCGTGTTAAATGCTATGAAATATTACTTCATCATCACTAGCCCTTTAATGTTCCCACTGCTAAGCCTTCCGTATGGATGGAAGACACACAAAGAACACAGAGAGAATGTCCGATAGATGGCAATAGGCTCACCGCCATCTTACATGGGGTCAGACCTAATAGGCGAAACGTGGGTGTTAATTCACTACCGCTTTGAGGTTATAGGCGTGAATTATGCATGTATGTTTTTTAATGGTTGACATGGGAAGCTCATCATAAGGGCTAAAGGTGGAATCGAGCTTCATCTGGAATCCTTAACCACAGAGGGGCTGGATATCTTATCACAATTTGTCGAAACACAATATAGTACTTATACATTAAACAATATGCTGTTAATATTAATAATATGGCGCCAGATTTTGATAAGATGGTGGTAGCTAGCCAGGCGGAATTGCAAGAAGTCCTACCACCAACCAAACCGAGTACAAATTTGTACCTCCTGGAGATCGAGAACCCGGGACCCTGGATTTTAATTCAGGTGGGCGAACCATTACACCACGGAGGCAAACGTGGGTGTTAGTAAATTCACCTCCGCCTACCCTTTTTGGTATATAGGCGTGAATTATGTAAGTATGTTAATTAATGTTTGGCGCTGAGTAAAAGTGGCATAAAAAGGGTCTTACTAACCAATCCAAGATTTGGTGGTGTCGTCCATCATGATGGGGCTTTGTGGCAGTTCCAACTGCGGCAGCAGGATGGCTGAGTAGCCCGACGTCAGGCCAGCGGTGAAGGTCAACAGTATGGAGGCTGAAGCCGCCAAGCTCTGGAAACGAAATAGATATGGGATTAAATGAAGTACTTAAATCTTGACTTAGAAGGAGGGGAAGACCAAAGAAATGATTTTTTTATTTGGACAGGGAAGCTCTTGGCCTTGATCTCACCTGATGGTAAGTGACGGTAAGTGCCCAAGACGGAATCGATAGCTTCACCTGGAACCCTCAACCACATCTTATCATAATTGTCGGAACACAATAATGCTGTTAACATTATTATCAAGGCGACAAATTTTCATAAGATGGTGGTAGCTAGCCAAGGGATCAAACCCGGGACCTCTGTATCTTAATTCCGATGGGTGAACCACTACACCACGGCAGCAGTAAAAAAGACGGATAGATTGTGTAAAGCAGGATACGATACGGGAGGAGTGGAAGAGAAATTGGTGAAGGATAGAGAGGAGTGGAAGAAGAAAACAATATGTTATGCCGACACCCGCCTAGAGCGGGATGAGGGCAGGAAAAAGAAGAAATCTTGAGACGATGTTGATTAAGAATGTGCACGAGTCCCTTTAATGAATGCGCTTGCGATTGTGAAAACTAAGGAATGTTCGCTAACGCCGGTTATTGGATGGGTGGCCGAAAATATTTTATCTCAAGTCCCTTTGTGCTTGAAGGTACGTTAAACCTTTAGTCATCGTTGTTATTGATTAACTATGTCCATTTTAACAACTGACGTCTGTTTCATTATTGCCATTTTAATGATTGCATGGACTCCTAACATATGAAAAGCCTTTAAGATAACATAAACCACTTAAATCTGAATTAATTACTCAATATCTTAAGCAATTAGTCTCAATGCTATTCGCGTTATAATATTTTGTGATTGGCTTCGTTTTAATTAGTTTTGTACTTTGATCTCAAGTGCCATGGATCATCTGTAATGAATGAATGATGATAATGGATCAACTGGTTTCTTTTAACCAGTAGTAGAACCGTAATACTAAAGATAACATACATAGGTACATAAATCGTACACGCCTATTTATCCCCGAAGAGGTTAGCAGAAGTGAATTAACACCCACTTTTCGTAATAGGTGTCGAGCATATCTATCGGGCACACGAATCGCAGTATTTAATAGGTGGTACAAGGGAAATGCTGCAGCCCAGTACTGATTGCTGTTTTTACCCTTAGTCGCCTTTACATACATACATACACAAGTCACAAGTCACACCTATTTATCCCCGAAGGGGCAAGCAGAGGTAATTAATCACCAACGTTTCGGTCATTATGTTAAGTCCCATGTCATTACTGGATTGTTCAATAGTAAGACACAATTTCTCTACTACTTTATCTATGAAACCAGAACAGGTAGCTTCCACTATTTGCTTATTCATAATTAAGGTATTGACTCAACTTATTTGCTTGAGATAAGATTAAGTTACTGAAGAGTGTACTATTGTTTACATAGCCAGCATGACTGATAAGCTTGTCAATATGTCGGTCAAAATCTATTCTACTTCTTGCGTCTCGGTGAGATTAAGGTTTGCGTACATTGGTTATGTTTTTGAACCATTTAAGGCTGGAGTTCACCAACATGTAAAACAGCGATTAAAAGATAATCGTCAGTTTATGAAAGTTCCATATACGATAGAATGTCAAAAACCGCTATTGTAATCGCTAGTTCGTAAAACAAGGGATTATTTTTAATAAATCGGTATTAACGACGTTGATTTCAATTCATGCCTATGCAAATCTGACTTATATTTGCAGATAAATGTTACATTGAATGAGTTACGTTACTTAGTACGGTGTACAAATCAAATCAAACTGTCATTAAGAATTAAATTAAACTGTTATGTTATAATAATATAATATATTTGAAGTAACTGGACGATGTACGAAATTTTTTATGACTTTTTGTATTTTTCTTAGTTTAAAAAAAATATTATTGTAAAAATTTTAAAACTTAATGTCATTGTCAGTCTGACATAGTAGTGACATTGACATGAGAAAAATAAACAAACCCGCTCCGGCTATATCCACAATTTCTTCAGTTACATACCTATTATGGTTTAAAATCAATCTAAATAAAGAACGTGTCAAATAGTCCGGCATCTCATACGGTCGCTTCTTAATCAGTAAACCGGTAGGTCACGACTGTGATACGAAAATCGCGGCAGGCATTAAGTCGAGGCTAATGACCGGAGCAAGAACCGTGTTATGCAATCTCACCTGTCTCCATACAGGAGAAAACTTGACGACCGTCGTCGAATCACCGAGTAGAGTAGCATCTTTCTCGTTTAAAACCAGCCCAGGGTTAGAACTGGACATTTTGAGGTTCTGTAAGTAGTTAGAATTCTTGCGTTCCGGTGCAAGTCCTTTGGAATCATCTTTGTTGTCTTTTTTCTCTACGCCATTCTTATCATTATTAGTTCGAATTGTGTCCTTATCATTATCATTGGTATAGTCTAGTTTTGCTGCAGTCACTGCGTACGGTTTGTCTACGTTCTCATTGTGATCCTGTTCGGGCACTTCTCCAGTTTCGGTGTTATCTGATGACTTTGCGTTTTTCCGGTCCTCCGTGTAGTAGTATTCTTGCTTTTCAGCGGTATCACCAGCCATATCTTATCTGGAACAATACACATATTAATTATAAGTCGTTATTTGTTTGTATCTTTCTCAGTTCATCGGTCCCTCGGCATGGGCTTTTCCATCACTTTACTATACATTAATTCATTACTTAACACACCGGATCCTATATCCTCAATACGAATTAAAAGGGAGTGGATGGCTGGATGACCTCTAACCAATTAGCAATGGAATTCGAAATGCACAGTCAAAAGCACTCCAGGTTACCACAAAATGTCACATGTTCTCATTCAACATTGTGCCTTACAAAAAAATTAAAGTTGACATAGACAATCGAATGAAGAATTTGACCGTACTTAACCTGGGAACAGAGCAAGATGATGGTAATGATAATTTGTTTTACACTAATTTGGACTTTAAATTCAGTTCTTTATATGTATTAACATAGACATACATACATAAATCACGCCTATATCCCCGAAGGGGTAGGCAGAGGTGAACTAGCACCCACGTTTCGCCAGTTATGTTAGGTCCCATGTGGCGAGCCTATTGCCATTTATCGAGCACGAAAGTCGCAGTAGGTACACAGCTAGATGGTATAAGACGAACGCTGCTGCCCATTCCTCATCGCTAATTTATCCTTAGTTGCCTTATACGACACCCACGGGAGAGATTTGGGGTGGTGACAATTGTATTCTACTCTGCCGTCACCACACGGCATATGTATTTGACCGGAATAAAATGTCAATGCACTTTAACGAGGAACAATCAATGCAATCGTACTATCTCGTAATAATTGTAATGATATTAAAGTTGAATACACCGTTGATGCGATAGGGAGTACAAAGTTTTGTGGGCCGCTGGGTGAACAGCGCATGCATGCATTAGAGAAATCTGTTTTATAGAATATTGCAAGTAAACAATATATTTCAGCCTACTGACAGCGTTTAGTAATTTTTAATTTTTTTTATTTGTGTTAATTACATCAGAACATACTTCGCCATGTGACTGAGGTAGCTTAAATCAATAACTACAGAATCAGTTAGTCGAATGCTTAAAGCTATGACTGGTAGATGACTGGGTCAGTGTAATCATTGTCGTTCAAGCTAACAAACGGTGCGAATTACAAATTCAGTGAAAGGCAAACGTAACCTAATGTCGCCAAGCATTTTAGGTACACTAATATGTTTTGACTCATATCAGCCCTTTGTCCCCACTACATAGGCCTTCCCTATGAATGGAAGAATATAGGGAGAATGGGCCATAACCCACCACGCTGGCCCAGTGCGGGTTGGTGGGTAATAACGACTGCAGATGCAGCCGGGATTCGATATAAAAAAAAATCGGTCACCCATCCAATGACCGGCCTTAACTAACATTGTTTAGTTTACGGAATCGCTGGCCAAACGCGCTATGCCACCGCGCTAGCGAGATTCTAGTAATTTACAAATTCAGTGACAGGCAATACCTATAGTATATAATGTTTTTTGACTGTGTAATTCTTACTTCTGTTCGGGAATTCACGATTGATTGCTCAGTCAAGTTTGAATAGATCAGCTGGCCTACTATTGGTGAATAGTTTGAGCGCGCGTGTTCGCAGCGTTAATTAAATACACAGATGTAATCATATTGATATATCTGTGATTAAATAACTATTTCAAGGGTAGCCCATTGCTTACCTAGAAAAAGATTAGTTTTGAATAGTATTTAGGATCTGTTTAACTGCCCAGTAGGGCTATTCCCTAACTTTTTTGACATAGTATTACAGTAAAGTAGTAATGCATATGTAAATAGTTCGGTGATCATCACTTTCAACTGTCAAAATAGTTAGGGAATAGGCCTACTGGTTGGTGGGGTTTTAACCTTATACCTTTTTTACCTTTTAACTTTTTTTACCTTTTTTTTTTACCTTATAACTCAATGTTGGACACACAGGTTTTCGATCTCTAGCGTCTTGACGATACCAAAGTGTATTGTAATCATACGAGATATAAATAAACGAACTTTGATTTAAGGCCCTGCGAAGCTATCGAGCTATCGATCAACCCATCTAATCATAGCTAAACATCTAAACAAATGTTATTAGAACCTAGTTATTTCAGTTCTTGTAAAAAGTAAAAGTAACGGTGAAACGAGCTGCCAGCTAATTCGATGAACCAGAATAGGAAGAAGGAAATACTTTTAAAGATTCACGATGAAGCAGACTCGATGAATGATTACATACATACATAAATCACGCCTAAATCCCCGAAGGGGTAGGCAGAGGTGAACTAGCACCCACATTTCGCCAATTATGTTAGGTCCCATGTAATAGGTGGCGAGCCTATTGCCATATATCGGGCACAAATGCGTCGCAGTACATTGGTAGGTGGTATAAGAGGAACGCTGCTGCCCATCCCTCAAAACTGATTTATCCTTAGTCGCCTTGTACGACACCCACGGGAGAGATTTGGGGTGGTGACAATTGTATTCTACTCTGCCGTCACCACACGGCCAATGATTTAAACATATATACTCCATTCACTTGGGCTTGACACAAAATGTAAACCATCTTGATGTGTCTTCTAATATAAAATACAAAAATAAAAATGTGTATTTTTATATAACACCTTATTTCTAATATAACACCTTATTTCTAATATAACACCTTATTTCTAGTAGTAAATAGTATATTAAATTTCTAAGCAGCTAACAGTTTCATTTGTCTTTCATTGATGATAAATACACGTTTATTGTTTACAAGAACATTTCGTAGATAGATAAAGAGACATATCAAGATTGTTTACATTTTGTCTCGAGCCCAAGTGAATGGGGTATAGACAGATGTATCATTATTAGCGAATAAATATCGCAAATCTATTCGCTTAGCGTGGTTCCTTTGTGCTTGATACCGTCCAATTAACAATAAGGTCGTGTGTTTATACGTCAACGATCTGCCAAATACATTGCGTGTTAACCAAATCTGTTTGTATGTATGTATACATAAATCAATACTGTTATTGATAACAGATTGTAATTCGCGAGACCAGTTGGGTGTCTGATTTAAATTCCAGTTGTTTGATCGGTGGTTACTTTAATGCATACACACATAAATCTTCTTCTCCCTGCCCGCTCCCAGTCTATCTGGGGTCGGCGCAGTATGTTTCCTCTTCCATTCATATCGGTCAGACGTCATCAAGCCATCCACTCCCTTTTGATTCATAGCATCCATCACCCCGTAAAGGTGCTAGTGATGAACGAATGTAAAGAAAAGAGACAGAACGGACCATGTCGAGAGACCGATGAACGGAGAGAGTGATTGGAATGACAACATTCCAATCCATACTGCTCAAAGTTTTGGCTTAGGTTTTACATATGGCCGCCTGCCTGACACCAACCCTCTTTGGGTATGCTGTTGTTGGTGGTTTGCCCTCCACCATTCGGGTGCCCCAAGGTGCTTATTGGTCTACACCGGGCAATCTCCCTTAGTCGATTTTTGCGACACCCGTGGGATGAGTCGGGGCTGGCCTATTCTACGTTATTTATTCGCTCCCAGGCCACCATTACACACATAATTCACGACTGTTTATCCCCGAAGGGGTAAGCTCATACCACCCATTTGAAGTCTCGTGTAATTGTGAGACTATTTCCATCTGTCTTATATTTTCTGCTATATAAAAACGGGTTTAAACGAAATCTTAACATATCTAGGTATGAAAAACAACATTCAGAATATATAGAATATATACAGAATATATCAGATAGCAAAGAAATTTCGTCGTGGTTATTGAATTTATTTGCTAACGTATTCCATTTAGTTTCTTGCTCTATTAATACAGTTCGACATTTAATCTCCCCACTGGGGGCACAGACCTTACCTATGGATGAATTGGAAGAATATAGGGAGAATATGCCATCACCCACCACGCTGGCGGTAGGTGAGTATTGACGACAGCAGATACCAATGGTTAAACTGTCTTCCAAAGCACGAAGTAACTCGATATAATACCTTTTGGTCACCCATCCAATGACCCGCCTTAGCGAATATTGATTAGTTTACGTAATTGCAGGCCGAGCGCGCTAAGTTACGGCTAGCGAGCTCCTTAGTATTTAGGACGGATTAATAATTGAAAAAATAATCATGCAGCGGTAAGTAAAGGTCCATTAACCATGACATGGTAGAATTTTTTAAAGTACCTACCTCAGCCAGTTATGAACTCAAACGTTCTAAATCACAAGTCGGTTAATTTGTATTGTGGTTTATTAAACAACTAGTGTTTAAAGACAAAGGTCTTCAATGCGTGTGTGTTGCCAGTGATGACTTACGGCACCGAAACGTGGCCGCTTACAATGGGCCTTATAAGAAGACTCAAAGTCACCCAAAGGGCAATGGAGAGGGCTATGCTCGGTGTTTCCCTGCGTGATCATATCAGAAATGATGAGATCCGCAGGAGAACTAAGGTCGCCGACATAGCCCGAAGAATTGCGGACCTTAAGTGGCAGTGGGCAGGGCACATTGCGAGGAGGACTGACGGCCGTTGGGGCGGAAAGGTCCGAGAATGGCGTTGGTACAGGCCCCCCACGAGGTGGACCGACGACCTGGTGAAGGTCGCGGGAAGCCGTTGGATGCGGGCAGCGCAGGACCGACCGGTTTGGAGATCCTTGGGGGAGGCCTATGCCCAACAGTGGGCGTCTCTCGGCTGAATGATGATGATGATGAAACAACTAGACTTCGCCCGCGTTATTTTCGGTTGTTATATAGCCAATAGCCTTTCTCAATAAATGGACTATCCAACACAAAAAGAATTATTCAATTTGAACCAGTAGTTTCTGAGATTAGCGCGTTTAACCAACCGAACAAACAAACAAACTCTTTATAATATTAGTATAGACTGCGAACTTGCGATGTTGGACTAGAGACGAGAGCGACCGTAGAGTAGTTTCGAAAAGTTATAGTCGGGAATCGAACCCGCGTCCTCTGCAATCGTCTCTCCAAGATGTCCAAAACAAGACGGTTGGTTGGCCGAGTGGTATAGGCACCTGAATGCAGAGGACGTGAGCTCGATTTCCGCATCAATACTATAATTTTTCGAACTTTTTCTATCCACAATTTTCTTTGTATACATGTTTCTGACATTTATAATAAATAATAATAATAAATAAATATTTTTACACTCACACTTATCCTCTATCCCAAAGTAAGTAGCCTAAGCACTTGTGTTATGGATACTAGATGACAGACATATTTTTAATATAATTATGTATATAAATGTTGAAAATATACTACATAAACATATACACACAACCATGACTTGGAAACAAACATTTGTGGTCATCACAAAGTTTGCCCCTACCAGGATTCGAACCCGGGACCTCTTGGCCAATACCCAGCAATGTGAGCATTCGACCAAGGCGGCCGTCAATTTATATAATGTTCAAATTAAAATCAACATATTAACATCAATAATAAATTGTTTTGATGCTGTGTGGATACGGCACGGTACAATTCAATTAATATTGAATTATAGAGTAATAATAAATAAACATAAAGATGAATGTGTATATCAATCCTAGTACAGTCACCTTCATAAGTAGATTAATACTTTAATACCTTTTCACAATAGTTGTAAGTCCAATTTGATGACAATTATTCGCTGTCTTTGGAATGACAGAGGGCTAAAGTGATAATCGTCTTATGATGCTGACCGTACAGTCACGTCATGTCAGCACAAAATGTAAAATTTTCTCAGTCGAATTAGTGCTTTACGACAATCAAGTTAAGGTAGTCAACCGAGTTAAGATTTTCTAAGAGACTTCTTTCGTAAAACTGACTATACTTTAGCTGTTCCAATAATACTTGTTTCAATTACAGATAAAACATTAAATTGTCTGTAAACATTATGTTGGAAACAATCAATTAATCTATTACGTATTTCGTAGTTTAAGTTCGCGTTACTACAAGATGACGTAAGTTCCAATTTGTTTTATTCAATTTGTTTTATGTCACTCTGATACAAAAATAAACAAAATTCTTTGAACGCATTCTAGTTCAATAGAATAATCCAAATGCAAGGCAAATAAATATCTTTTTACATTGCGAGGGTCGGCTTCCAACGTGAAGTTGAGGTGTTAGGGAATTTTCGGCGAGTTAACTGAATATAGTTGGCCGAGTGGTATAGACGGCATTTATTTCCCAGATTGCAGAGGATGCGGGTTCGATTCCCGCATCAGGACGATAATGAGGAAGGGGCAGAAGCGTTTCTGTTATAACACTAAGCAATCTATGCTATACCTGTCCGATAGATGGCAATAGGCTCGCACCGTAGAACCTAGCATAATTGGCGAAACGTGGGTGTTAAAACACCTCTGCCTACCTAAATAGGCGTGATTTATGTATGTATGTTACTTTCATTCATCATTCATAAATCACGCCTATATCCCCGAAGGGGTAGGCAGAGGTGAACCAGCACCCACGTTCCGCCAACCATGTCAGGTCCCATGTAATAGGTGGCGAGCCTATTGCCATTTATCGGGCTCAAAAGTCGCAGTATATTACTAGGTGGATAAATGGTGGTATAAGTGGAACGCTGCTGCCCATTCCTCATCACTGATTTATCCTTAGTCGCCTTGTACGACACTCACGGGCGATATTTGGGGTATACACGGCTTATGTATGTTACTACCACGTGGCAAATCGAATGCACATTAAAAAGAAAACTTCGGCAGACTACAATGTTCCATCGCCTATCAAGCATGCTGCGCACGCGACGACATATAGCCATTGTTTCTCCTTGGACCAATTAAATATTGCGACAGTGGTCAAGTGCATCGTCTATTGATTATTATACATACATACATACATACAAAATTCACGCCTATATCCCCGAAGGGGTAGGCAGAGGTGAACTAGCAGCCACGTTTCGCTAATGAGTTATTTCTAAATTGTTATTTTTGATTTTTCCTAGATACATGCATACATAAATCACGCCTTTATCCCGTAACGGGTAGGCCGAGGTGAATTTTTAACACCCACTTTTCGCCAATTACGTTAAGTCCCATCTAATAGGTGGCAAGCCTATTGCCATTTATCGGGCATATACATCGCTGTGTATTGCTAGATTTTTTTTCATGTTAAATATTATAACTTTTTTTGTAGCCCAAACAGGGAAGCTCTTGCCCTTCATGTCAAGTGACGACAGGGCCGAAGATGGAATCGAGCTTCACCTGGAACCCTCAGCCACAGAGGGGCTGGCTACCTTATCACACATTGTCGGAACACAATAATGTTGTTGACATTATTATTATGGCGACAGATTTTTGATAAGATAGTGGTAGCTAGCCAGGCGGACTTCAAAGAAGTCAAACCAGTGCTCGGTTTGGTTGGTGGTAGGACCCCCCTGGTAGGTAGGTACCCCCCTGGTGATCGAACCCGGGACCACTGGATCTTCGTTCCGGTGGGCGAACCACTACACCAGGGAGGTGGTAAATGGATGGTATAAGAGCGAATGCTGCTGCCCATTGCTCAGTGCTGTCTTTACCCTTAGTCGCCTTGTATACAGTACGACACTCACTGGAGAGATGGGGGTGATGGCATTTGTTTGTCATGTCGTTTCGTCAACATGTTACGAAACCGGACGTTTGATCTCGAGTCATGGTGGTTTACCTATATTAATGTATATAGGTAATAGTAAAGTGATTAGTAATGTAAATTAATTTGTTTACAAGGTAAATAAGAATGTATGGACACGATGTCTGAAATAAATGATTTTATTTATTAAAACAACGTTGCTAGTCAGTACAATTAAACATTTTCTAAGATTTGATTTTTAAATTTAACATAAAGTAATATAAATTTTAGAAAATAATATGACAAAGAACATAGGGTCAGAAAAAGTGACTTGAATAATGCTTTATAAGATTTTAAAGTCAGGGGGCCTAGTAAGTGGCTTTTCTATTCGAACGCCTATAATACAAAAGTATGAAACTGAGGTTTTGATTTTTTCTCTGTAATACGTCAGTTTCGTACATTTCTTATCTATGCATTCTAATAGATTGGCCACTGGCTACAACAGGATTTAATTAAACACTTTTTGTAATGATATTTAAGTAAGATATTTAGATATACAGCCGTGTGGTGACGGCAGAGTAGAATACAATTGTCACCGCCCCAAATCTCTCCCGCGGGTGTCGTACAAGCCGACTAAGGATAAATCAGCGTTCCTCTTATACTACCTAGCAATGTACTGCGACTTTTGTGCCCAATAAATGGCAATAGGCTCGCCACCTATTACATGGGACCTGCATAATTAGCGAAGCGTGGGTGCTAGTTCACCTCTGCCTACTGCCCTTTGGGGATATAGGCGTGAATTATGTATGGATGTATGTATTAATTAAGATACACTAATGGAGTCGTACGCCTAACGCCTTAGCAAACGAATAAACATCTGGAAGACAATTCATTAACTTGTCATAAGTGTTCTGTATCAAGATCGGAATGAGTTTTAGCCATGACCTAGTTATTGAGGAATTACAATGAGAAGCTCGCGACGACAACAACCTTACACGTGAGTGTTGATATCAATCTTATCAACGAGTTGATAAAGGAGAGTGCGCTCGCTGTGTTTCCGTCACTGATTTTCAGTAACCTTCACTGTTGGAAGTGGTCCATTGAGAATTTGCATACATCTAATACTAACATTATAAAGCTGAAGAGTTTGTTTGTTTGTTTGGTTGGTTAGTTAAACGCGCTAATATCAGAAACTTCTGGTTCAAATTGAAAAATTCTTTTGTGTTGGATAGTCCATTCGAAGAAGGCTATATAAGCTTTTTTTAATTCTTTATTAATCCATACATCTTTTTGGTTTAAGGCTATTATAGGTTAAGGCTATTATACGCTTTAAAACAACCAAGATTAGCAGCGGGCGACAACTAGTACTATCCCCGAAGGAGTAGGCAGAGGTAAATTAACACCCACTTTTCGTCAATGATTATTTGCAGATTAAATGTATAAAATTAAATGTAAAAACAATTATTACAAAGAAAAAATTCTGTTCCCTAATTTTCTTTGTAATATACTGCGATTTACGTGACCGTTACATGGTAATAGGCTCGCCCACTATTTCGTAGGACTTATATTTTTTGGCTTAAGAATTCAGTATAAAATGTTAAATGTGGCAAATTATTATTTAATTGTCTTAAATAAAACAATATTGCGATTCGATATTTACGTCATTACAAATCCAAGCGGATTCTACGGAGAATTTAAAAGTATCTTTTTCTAAACCGGTCCATGCTTAAGTAACCATTTTGAAACTTCCACACTTAAGTACATCTAATGTAGTGTTGGGAATGGATAGTTCAAGTACCTAGCCTGTTTAACTGCACCACTTTCCACAAGCGATTTTGAGCTCTAGGCCCTGGTCTGACAGAGCTGCGCACCGGCTATATTTAACCCTAGAGTTAGGTAACTCACCTGACTGCCTTGGGCCTGTCTTTTAATCTAAGCAAGTACTAAGTTTAACATTCTTGCTGTAATGAAGACCGTCTAGGAGTTTCTTGGCGCCTATAAATAAATTACGTACTTTGAAATTGTCGTAGGTCCGTGTTTATATTTAGAAACGAATTTCCTAAGATTATCGGATATATAAGGGTGAATAATTAAGTGAGGAATGTTTATATAAGCCGTGTGGTGACGGCAGAGCAGAATACAACTGTCACAACCCCTAATTTTTCCCTAAGTACAGTACAAGGCGACTAAGGCTTAAAACAGTGACGTAGGCAGCGTTTATTTTATAAAATATCACCTAGTAATATACTGCAATTCACGTGTTTTAAGAATAAGTGGGTAAGTAAATACCTATAACATATAAGATAATTAAGGATTTGGAAAGAGTTGAAGTAAAGATTGAAGTACTCACTGATGCGATGGATGGCCAACACCAAACAAGAAAACGAATGAAAACAAATATTGTTTCCTTTTTGACTGCTGTTATGTAGCTATATAAGAGACGTTCCTCCGGCACGCCAAGACGCGAAATGAGACGAAGCTGTGACAGCGTTTGAGGAACGAATCAACCGAGGGCCACTCCAATTAAAACAATGGCCCAAAACAAAATTCAGTAGGTACTCGCACTGGTGTGTGCTCCTGAAACAAATTGGACCAAGTGCTTTCATTAAGGCTAACAACTGTCGGAATCTCGCGAAAAGTAAACAGAGTGGACCAAGTGGGAATGTTTGTTTCCGCATTCGTCGCTGGAGCAATGGATCTTAGTCATAAGTCAAAGTCGACATTCATTTATGGATATCTTGGTATGATTACAATAGACTTATGTGTCGTCAAGACGCTAGAGATCGAAAAGTTGTGTGTCCAAGCGAAGATAGATAGTCTCAGTCCATAACGATAGTCTCCACAATCCACCCACGCCCCGATTCGCAACGAAGCGCTGACATCGACGCGTTTGATACTAAACGCGCCAGAGCCCAATGCCCCGCGAGCAAAACGGCACGCAAGTAGGCTGTACATCATCATTGTCAACTAGTAATGACATTGCAAGTCCGTTGTGAATTATGCACCAAATACAATCCCACAACTCGCCAATCACATAAACCGAAACATACCGCGCATCACGAGCAGTCAACTCCCTAACCCACCTTCTACGGACATACAAGTTTTCAATCTACCGAAATAATCTACGCAGTTATCTCCCTTCTAGATAAGTCAAATCTATTCAATCCAAGTACTTAAGGGCAGCGGAATGATGGAGGACATACCACCAACGTACCATAAGCATACCCAAAGGGGTTTGGAGGCAGAAAGGCGACCGGCTGTAGAACGTACGCCGAAACCGAGGATTGAGATGTCGACATCTCTCCAGTCATCTCAGGTCTCTCGATATGGCCCTTTGCATCACTTTTCTATACATTAATTCTTACTAGCACCTCTCCTGAGTCATGGATTATATGAATTAAAAGGCTCTGGACTGTAGATAGTTTGATGACGTCCAACCATTATGACTACAAGGGGAAAGATACTGCGCGGACCGCAATGCTTAGGAACAGAGAAGGAAGAAGATGACTCATATCTCTAGCCACATCACTAGACTATCTTCGCGAGAGAGTTCGATAACGCCACCAGTGACATATGTTGTGATATGGGATGAAATACATGGGACTAAACAAGTAACGGGCATGAATTTTCATGTCAAAGTAGAGGACGACCAAAAAGAGATCTATGGAGGTGAAGATGAGGATATGACGAGTGATAAAAAAGACTGCAAAAAAGGACGTACTGGATCGATCCCAAATAAATCGATATAAGTAATGCTAAGTCGATCGGAAGATCAGCCTTTTTTTGCTGAAAACCCAAGCTGTTGGCCGCGAAGCCTGTAGAGCATCTACCGGGTTTTTTGGGGTAGGCGAAGAAGCCTTACAATCGGGCACTCCGGCATCAGAAATCGATCGTCATCCTGAGAGTATTTCCAGACCTATTTGTCAGTACGGGCGCAATTGTAGAATGGTGCATGTACTGACTAATAGTAGATATTAATTGATTTTAAAGATTGTACCTAAGTTGTTGTTAAATTTACCCATGCCGTGTGGTGACGGCAGAGTAGAATACAATTGTCACCTCCCCAAATCTCTCCCGCGGGTGTCGTACAAGGCGACTAAGGATAAATCAGTGATTAGAAATGGGCAGCAGCGTTCCTCTTATACCACCTAGGCTAGCAGTTACTGCGACTTTTGTGCCCGATAAATGGCAATAGGCTCATGGGATTTGACATAGTTCGCGAAACGTGGGTGCTAGTTCACTCTGCCTACCCCTTCGGGGACATAGGCGGGATTTATGTATGTATTTATGTATGTAAATTCACCCAACCCATAATAAATTGGGAACTATAATAAGCTAAACGTAGACTGTGGACGTCTGACTACCCCTTAACGGAAAAAGGCGTGACTTATGTATGTAAGTAACATTTTGTAACACCTAACTTGTTGCCGACTGTACTTACAAAGCAATTAAATTGGCATTAATTATTTTTGTTAATTGCTTTTATTGTGTTGAGGAGCCGCTACTGTGTTTACAATTGGTGTCAAGTAGCGAGATCAATTAAAATCGCCATCAAGTATAATTCGCGATTCGCTAAATTGGCTATGATAGTCCTCTGTGTAATATAAATGTTTCGTTTTATAGCTATCAAGTCATTTTAATTCCTATCTGGGCTCGTCATACGAATTATACAGTAACATAACTAAATATGCGTGTGAAAAAAAATATTTGCATTTTGTTTTTCAGTGGTCTATGGTAATTATGGCAACATTAGAGTAATTTATTTATAAATACACAATGATCTTGTGCGAGCTTTGGCATCTTTTACTGATTAAAATATTTATTTGACACATTTGCACTCCCCCATCTAACCCCGCTGGTGGCGACTAAAGGGTTAAAACAGCGATAAGTAATTTAATAGGCAGCTGCGTTCCTCTTATACAGATAACCAGGGACATACAGCTTTACGTGCCTTCCGAAGCAAACAAATTTTCGGTCACCCATCCAATGGCTGGCCTTAGCGATCGTTGCTTAGTTTTCGCGATCGCGCGTTGAGCCACTGCGCTATCGAGCTCTTATTATCACCATGATCGCGTCTAACATCGCTTTACAGTTACACACGTATAACGTCAGTTTACTGTGTTGTGTTGGACACTTGAATTATAAACGTTTTTATTAGGCACCAATGCCAACGACCTTTCTCACAGTTTTTGTACAAATAAGCAATTGTTTGTTACATAAATAAACTAACTGCCGCACTCAGAGACGTCAAATAACATTAATGAGTACTTAACGTAAAAAAATGACAATTCTAAACTAGTCGCTATTCTTGCCGGGTCTAGATTTGAATGAATATTTTTGACATTAAATACTCATTAAAGTTAATTAACGTCTCTGAGTGCGGCAGTAAGAGTTGTCGATCTATTAATTGTAACGAGTATTTTTTTTAGATTAAATTGAATTGTTGGGTGTTTTATGTATTGCGAAAACAGTGATGAGGAATAGGCAGCAGCATTTTTCTTATACCACCTACCAATGTACCTACTGCGACTTTTGTGCCCGATAAATGGCAATAGGCTCGCCACCTACATGGGACCTAACGTAATTGGCGAAACATAGGCGCTAATTCACCTCTGCCTACCCTTTCGAGGATATAGGCGTGATTTATGTATAGTAATGTTTTTGCGAAATGTATTAAGGCATTCTTTTGAGTGGTGGGATGTTGCAAGGGTTGCAGCACCGGTAATGTGGACGTAACTAGATTTCCGGTACTGCTAAGTCTGGTACCGGGAAAACCGGAAAATTCGGTACTTTTCGGTACCTAATATGGATTTATTTTACTAAGTATATCGTAAATCAAATAAAGTTAGCAATCTCTTGTTTGTAACTCGTTTTAAAAATTATTCATATTAATTTTCATTTTTAGTCGTCGTAAAAATCTTACTTATTCTATTCTAAAAATTTCGACTCACTTCTCGTATTGTTCACTATTTAGTTCGTGTGTCAAAATAGCCGCATTTTTAAACAAACAGACACTATAACGCAATGCGGAGCTTCATATTATTTAAGTTCTGCAAAAGTACCGAATTTCCCGGGAAATTAATTCTCAGTAAGCAACACCGATATGCCACATCCGCGCGTGTACTCTTAACCTACATGTAATGCCTCTAGTCATTATGCAGGCATCTAAAATATTCCAATGTAGGTAACCAATTAACTATTGCGATTTAAAAATAATTATCCCAATAGGGGCAACGATTATGTCCATCATTTTCCATATTTATTTCACTAGACGTTTACACATGAGGGTCCTAACCTTCTTATTGTTTATTTATTAATGCATTCTTGTATTTTACTTTCACCTTATTAAAAAAATTACCAATTTTTACCAGGTACAGACAACAAACAACAGGTTCAAAGATTTTGGTGGACCGCTCGGCCACCCAAGAGTCTTGGGTGGCCGAGCGGTCAGGCACCTGCCCGGATAGCAGCGGACGCGGGTTCGATTCCCGCCTCAAGATCATAATTTTTCGAAATTCTTTTTCTAACCACCAAAATCTTTGTACTAATTTTTCTAACATTTATATAATGTTAAAATTAAAATCGAATAGTAAACAACAGGTTGCTAAAAGATATGAAATTTTCGCAATTGAATTTTTGGTTTAAATAAATAAATAAAAGTATTTATTTCAGACAACAGGAATGCATAATGTGTTAGCAAAGGCTTAAAAGCTATGTTTAAGTTAAACAAATTAAGGTTGACAATCGATTGGTGATATTTGACAGTTATGAATAGTCAGACGTGCTGTCTGTTAGTACTCATCTATATAAATATGATATGACACTGATTTATTGTCGAGAGCATCAGTGTCATTATCATATCCATATCGACCTGTTATCTGTTCTGTGGACCTGACAATCATAATGTAGCATTGAAACCGCTAATTTAGGAAAATGCGCATAATTAAATCCTTACATTACACTTCCAGGGATTATTTCCATTTATCCACATTTCATCTTGAGACGATCTTTCCCCAGGTAAAATTTGCATAGATGTAGGTTGACAGGGTATCAATTGGGACTTCGAAGATAGTGATTTTAATGATGATGAAATTATTTTCTTTGCATCCCAGTATACCTATCTATGTCTACTATATATAATCTACTCGCATTATTTATCGTAAAAAAAATAGGTATTGTAAAAATCACTGATTTGTTGCCATGTCCAAAATACTTCATCCGCATCATTCTCCATTGTATGTATGGGCAAATTTTTTGTGCTTTGAATCGTAAAGGCCAGGCATATTTAGCGGAGCGCAGATCAAAATTGAGTATATTAAGTTAAACAAGTATAATAAAACTACCCTTTATTCATAATAATATAAGGTACACTTTTGAATCATCAAGAAATAAAAACGTTAAACGTAAAGACCTATGGGGTACCATAGTTTTCTCTGCAAAAAGGAAAATGTATGTGAAATAAAATCCTGAGAATATTACTACATAATTCAAATTCAAATTTTTATTGCATTCCTTATGTTTTACAATAGGTGTTATTACATAACTAGTAAAATGTCACAATAGGAATATCAAGTTTATCTATCAATTATTTCAATATATTTTTAAATATACATTTTATTTCCGTCAAAACATGTTTTATTTGTCATTAACTCTCTACAAATCCATATCGTTATTATATACCTTTACTGAGTAATAGCATTTTTCGTTTAATAGTTCTTTGAATAAACGGAGGAATCTGTTATCTTTTTTTTTCATTGTTGACATACTGCCGCACTCAGAGACGTCAAATAACTTTCATGAGTACTTAGTGTCAAAAAATGGCATTGAAATCTAAACCCAGCAAGAATAGCGACTAGTTTTAAATTGTCATTTTTTGACATTAAGTACTCATTTTCGTTAATTGACGTCTCTGAGTGCGGCAGTTAGTCTACCATCCGCCTCGTTCGGACTAGCCTAGCCCTAACTACCGTATTGGGCGCTCTATTTGCCGACATATTTAACTTTTATACGCGAACGCGTCAAGTGTTATGAGATGCACTGATATAGGAGGTGCCAGTCCATTTCTGTGTCTGATCTGTCAACAACACACTGTATCAAGATTCTTTGTCAAATTAGCGACTGACGTCAGAACTAAAATCCGGTCAGGATTTTGGTTTATGTTTCTGAAAGACCGACAATCTATGTTGGTGTATAAGAGATAATGAGATTATTATGAACTCTATACGAGTTGAACACTCTTCAAAATAGACAATCCGTAGAAATCAGAACGTAGGTTTTTGAAATTTCTGTAGAAAAAATAATAAATTTTTTGCCCAAAAACAAAATACCGTCCTTGGTCGGACCTCGTGGTATGAAAGGAAAAAGGAGTGAATTATAAGATTACGACAAAATTCCACCACTACGCTTTTTTAGGAAAATAAATAAATAAAATAAACTATACCAGGAGACTTTTTGGTCACTGCAAAAATTTTTGGAATTCGTTCAGACCATCAAACTGAACAAATTTCACTATGGAAGCAACTCCAAATTCTGAACGAATTCCAAAAAAGTTCTGAACGAATTCTAAAAATGTTTGCAGTGACCAAAAAGTCTCCTGGTATATTAAAGAAATAAATCTAATTTATTACTTGTATAATTATCAAATATCAAACGGGCTAAGCTAAAAAATGACATAGAATGTGCCAGCACTGACTCATCCCAGGGGTGTCGAAAAAGCTGTCTAATAGAGATTTCCTGGTGTAGACCAATAAGCGCCTTTGGGCACCAGAGTTGTAGAGGGAAAACCACCAACCACCAGCATACCCAAAGAGGGTTAGCGTCTGGCTTTAATCGTAATCGCAATTTCATCGGAATGTTTCTTCGCAGTCACAAAGAAGTTGAGACTGAAAACTTTTTTGGTCACCCATCCGATCACCAGCCGTTCAACCAAAGAAATCGCAAACCGAATCACTTGTAGCCAAGAAAACCTTGTCAGCCGCATAGCCTTTCAATTAGTCATATCTTGAAGTAATTGTTAATATTTATCTGAACCAAACCGTTTATGAGTTGCAATCGTAATCAAATACTAAGATGTAGGTAATATACCGTACTGTAGGTGCCTCGAGCTCTTTCATGTACTGTTAAACAAAAAAAAAACTATTGTAATACGATTTTATTAAATTTCCTACTGAGGCAATGTAGGATTACATTTTTAATTGCTTATTAACTACATTGCCATCAGGTAGTCAATGCAAATCAATGCACTTCTTCTTATTGCCCTGTTCCCAGTTTACCTGGCCCCCTAACACGACCACCGAAACACAATATGATATAGCCATTTATCGCTTTGAACTGTCAAAACTCCATACATTTTTGACAGTTAATAGTGATAAAAGGCTCTATGACATCGTGTTTCGGTGTTCATGCTAGCCGGGCTGGGGTCAATGCAGTATGTTTCCTCTTTCTTTTATATCAGTCAGATTTATATCATCCATCACACCGGAAAGCTGCTAGTGATGAAATTGAATAAAAAAAAGAAAAAAAAAAAAGAAAACTTTTAACTTAGGTTTTTACAGCCGGCCGCCTGCCTGACACCAACCCTCTTTAGGTATGCTGTGGTTAGTTGTCCGCCCTCCACCATTTGGGTGCCCCAAGGTGCTTATTGGTCTACACCGGGCAATCCCTCTTAGTCGACTTTTACGACACCCATGGGGTGAGTCGGGCTGCCACATACAACGTTATTTTGTCACCCTCAGGCCAGCATGGAAGGTCGTATCCACACGCGTTTGTTTATACCACAGTTTACATATTTGTAGTAAACATGTATGAACGAACACATACAAATTATTTTAGATACATATTACGAAATCAACATACTTTCGTGCAGTCCGTTCTTAATTAAAAACACCTTACTATTGAATATTTGTCAGTTCAAGAGAATGCTTAGTTTACTTAAAATGTCTTATTATTTACGTGCCATTTAGGTATTAGTTGCAAAAATGAAATACGACTGAATCGAAGAAAATAACGTTCAGTCGTGCAAATATGTCCTATCGCTATGCAATTATTAAGAGCATTGTATACGACCTCCTTAAAGTTATATATTTTCGTTTAAATTGTTAATAATTGAAGTTCAATTCCATAAACTGTTTAGAACTTAGGGTAATATTGTTTGTGTTGTTTTATTAGTTATGGACATTTCACTAAATGTTCATGGTGGGCGGTATGTATACGACCTCCTTGAAGAACAGGCCACTAACAATCTGTATTAAAAACAAAAGACGATAAATAAAAAGATGTCAGATTTTACAGTTCACGAAGAACAAACATGTCTTTTATTTATTAGATAAAAAGTACATTTAGATCAATTAGTTCAATGTTCTTCAAGGAGGTCGTATACATACCGCCCACCATGGACATTTAGTGAAATGTCCATAACTAATAAAACAATACAAACAATATTACCCTAAGTTCTAAACAGCTTATGGAATTGAACTTCAATTATTAACAATTTAAACGAAAATATATAACTCAGATAAATTGAAAACAAAAGTTAATTAAATTCATCACCAATTACTCCTGATACAATCCAACCTAAAGTTGTATTTTGACCAATCAAAGATCCTGAAGTACTTTGTCTTATACCATTTCTTTAAATTAACGGAAACACCTCCGCTCCTAACATCACATAAATTTTATTAGGTGACTTAAACATTGGATCTGCTAACTTTAAATCCTCTATATTATCATTCCTGCTTATTGTACTTATGCTATGTTCAGGCAAATATGAAATTATCGTATTTAGAACATAGGCCTTAACTCTGAATCCAAAAGAAGAGTTTATTATCGATTGTACATTTAAATTTACATAATATTTAGGTATAACATCATTATTTTCACCTAAATCAGATACAATTCTTTCTGATGGAACTTTCTTTAATCTTAAGTTATATACAGTACTTCCGGTTATCAAACAAGCCTGCGAACCTTGATCTAGTAAGGCTCGTACTTCACCTAAACTACCATCATCCAATTGTACATCCACTGTTGCCGTAGGTAATAAAACTTGACGTGACGCATTGGTATTACTGGCAGACACACAAGAAACTATCTGGCCACATTCTACGTTACGTTTATCACACTGGGTCTCTAGTATAGTAGAAGGACCCGTGTCCCTGATTTCTGGAGTAGACTCAACATGCAACAATGAATGGTGACGGCTATGGCAGATCTTACAACTAGTAGGTTTCTTACATTCGACTGTACTGTGGTTACTACCCAAACAATTATAACATATTTTGTTCTTTATTATAAAATTACGTTTCTCAGAATAATTCAAACTTGAAAACTGCTTACAGAAACATAACTTGTGCACTTGTGAACAATATTCACATTTAATTCTAAACTTAGACCTATTTGTTACTATAAATGAATTTGATCTGTTACAATTACTGTCCTTATTTTGTACTGTACTCATATTTTGTTCTACAATTTCTAATGCCCTGTAACGATTTTCCATGAAACTTTTCAACTGAACTAAGGTGGAAAAATCGTTAGGACTGTCGTTAGTCACAGATAGCTCCCACTGTTTGCGAGTTTCAATGTCAAACTTACAAGTAACTATATGTATAATTATGATATCCCAACTATTTATATCTATATCTAAATTCTTTAATGCATTTAAGCAGTCCATAGTGTTATTTATAATACATTTTAGAGCATATGATGACTCACTATTCATACGTGTCTGACTAAATAATCTTGTTAAAATGCAATTGGCCAGGTACCGTTTGTTATTATAACGTTTCTCTATAAGTTCCCAACACCTAAAATAATTAGCCGCAATAATAGGTGTGTGCCGCAATAGTAGTTCGGCTTCGCCTGACACATGACTCTTTAAATAATGTAGTTTTTGTACATTATCTAATGCACTATTATTGTGAATAAGTGAGGTAAACAAGTCCCGAAATGTTGGCCACTCAAGATACTGGCCCGAAAATATAGGAATAGATATTTTAGGCAAGTTGACAAAAGTACTAGAAGGTACGCCGTTTTTAGATATATTTTCATTTGCCGATAACAACACATTCAGTTCTGTTTTCATACAATATTTATACAATGTATATGTATCCTCCATGTTTGCATATACATCATTAATAACATAGTCAGAATACTCTAAGTCAGACGCCTGGAATGACTGATATAACTTTGTATTGTACTCATTAATATTAACCCAACTTCTATCTAAATTTTCTAATTTGACCTCTATATATTCGTTACTCAACTTATCTTTCGATGCTTTTTGAAAATTAATAAACCCTTTCTCTGTCTTCCTATGAATATCATTAAGCACGTTAATAATGCTATCCATTTTCAATACAATTAAAACTAACAAAAACAACAAAATCTTTCAGCGCTCTAACGCTAAGAACTAACAATTTTTACAATTATTTATTCGACTTCACAAAATAACTTAAAATTCAAGGTTCTTAAATATACACTGCTCCATTTAGATTACACGTACATATACAATCAATTGATTAGTAATGAATGCTTTTCTCCAACTTGACCAAATTTGTTTTACGACGCGACCAACAAGCTCCGTGCTGCCGCCGCCCACCGTGGCAATTCTCACAAAATACTTAAGGGCTTACCAAAGTCCGTTGTAGAATTATTATTATATTATATTCAAATTCATGAAATATAATCACAATGCTGCTTCAATAATTGTTGCAATAAGTTTTCTTCTCCAATAAAATATTGTATTTCGTAAATATTTTACAAACTTCTTCTTTTATAGTGAACTAATATTTTCTTCGTACTAATTCAAATTATCCGATTCTGAAGGACCATGTTTAAGATTGAACTAATTGATCTAAATGTACTTTTTATCTAATAAATAAAAGACATGTTTGTTCTTCGTGAACTGTAAAATCTGACATCTTTTTTATTTATTAGATAAAAAGTACATTTAGATCAATTAGTTCAATCTTAAACATGCATTTTAAACATACATATTATTAATATTTAATAATATATTATGGTAAGCCAACCGTTCGTAAACTACCAGGAGGCCTTGTTCTGAGAAGAACGGGCAAGTAAGTAGGTATACAAAAAATTGGGAAGGATTATTATTAAAGTATTCCAACATATAAGATTTTCAATAGCACTAGACGTTAAAACACTGTCAAATATCTCTAATCAATTGTCAATCTTAAATAGTTAGACGTAAAACACCAAGTTGATTGAGAAAATATGAAATATGTATTATGATACATTTATATAAAGAGATACCGATTTTGATGAAAGGGTTTGTCTCGCTAAAACTCGAAATGGCTGGGATTAAGCTGATTTTGCTTCTGAAACGATTGGCTTGAGCCAGGCAAGGCAGGAAAAGTGAGAAAGTATGGAAAAATTGCGAGGAAAGCAGTAAAAACAACAATTTCCTGTTCCCATATAAACTGCTTACATACATACATACATAAGTCACGCCTATATCCCCGAAGGGGTAGGCAGAGGTGAACTAGCACCCACGTTTCGCCAGTTATGTTAGGTCCCATGTAATAGGTGGCGAGCCTATTGCCATTAATCGGGCACAAAAGTCGCAGTAGGTACACAGCTAGATGGTATAAGAGGAACGCTGCTGCCCATTCCTCATCACTGATTTATCCTTAGTCGCCTTGTACGACACCCACGGGAGAGATTTGGGGTGGTGACAATTGTATTCTACTCTGGCGTCACCACACCGTTACCACCGTCACCAAACTGCTTGCCTGTCAAAAATTTGACGTAACCATGCGTGGCTACGGGATAATTTATAAGGCATGTCAACGTATGCCGGGTCAGCTAGTTATTATAAAAAAGTTTGTCTTCTAACATACCATTCACTAAATATCACGCTTCTCACAGAATGTTCCCAAATATCGCTGGGAAGAGAGAGAAATGGCGGTGGCGACGGTGAGTCTTAACATGTGTCTTAACATGTTGCCCTTAACATGGCGCCCCGTAAACCTATACTTGGGTCATAACAAGCGCTGCTCCTGACTTCCCTCTCTGCCACACTATAGGCCATGGTCCAGTGAATCCATGGAATGCTGAGGGTTTTCGTCTCTCTAGATTCGATACCACTATCTCGAAAGCAGCGACCCATCATCCAAAAATAAAAACACATCTGCGTTTTTGTTCCACTGTCATGACAACAATTTGGTAGACCCACGGCAATCCGTAAATTATAAGAAACTACGTGGAATGTCTACGTCGAGACAGCAGTAACGATGTCGCCTTGACTATTGATCGTGTTGGCAGAAATTTCTCGAATACAATGTTTGTGTTTTTTTTTGCTGCCCTATGATACCAGAAACAGGTTTTTGAGAGCGCAATTGACGTATATTATACAACAGGTGACATAAAACAAACGCACAACCTGAACATTTCACATGCTAACTTTTTCTTATTAAAGCTATGGTGCCATGAAAAATTCAAAAAATTGTAAAATTAATTTTCCGATTTTCCATAAATTTTGCTTTACTGACCAAACAAATTGTATGGAGTAAGAAAAAAAATTTACAAGGGTGATTTTTTATTAATGCCGCGTGGTGACGGCAGAGTAGAATACAATTGTCACCACCCCAAATCTCTCCCGTGGGTGTCGTACAAGGCGACTAAGGATAAATCAATGATGAAGAATGGGCAGCAGCATTCCTCTTACACCACTTACCAATAGCAATGCACTGCGACTTTTGTGCGATAAATGGCAATAGGCTCGCCCCCTATTACATGGGACCTAACATAATTGGCGAAACGTGGGTGCTAGTTCACCTCTGCCTACCCCTTCGGGGATATAGGCGTGATTTATGTATGTATGTATTTTTTATTAACACCATAGTCGTATTTTATATGACTATGCTATGGGTAGTATATTCAGGGTGTGTGTTGTTTCTCTTACATATTGTATAATAGGAATTTCTTGATTTTGAAGTGACGAAACTCTTAGC
Source organism: Cataclysta lemnata (assembly GCA_963931975.1). Lineage (NCBI taxonomy): Eukaryota > Metazoa > Arthropoda > Insecta > Lepidoptera > Crambidae > Cataclysta > Cataclysta lemnata. Next base: position 641,791 of record OZ008363.1, read on the forward strand.
GTTCAATGGATTTGGGTCCATAGTGTGGGAGAGAGAGACGTAAGTGCCACCTGCTGCGGTGGCGGGAATCGAACCCGCGTCCTGTGTAATCCGGGCAGATGCCTCTGCCACTCGGCCAATCGATTCCCGCAGCAAGACTGTAATTTTTCTAACTTTTTCTAACCAGAATATTCTATGGACATGATTTATTTGAAGTTCAATACTGTGATAAAATAACATTATCTACGTCTCAGATAATTTTATTATTTAAACATCAGGTCAAACAGTTGAATGGTATAGGTACAACAATTATTATTCCTTATTGTATAACTCGAAATATACCTAATCTAAAATTAAAATTTACAATTGACAGTTAGTAACTACTTTCGTTACAAGTTATTTTTGAAATAAAAATAGTTTTTCAAGTTTTTAACTATTATTAATTCTTTCAGTATTATTAATTTTTTCACTATTATTGATTGCATATCCACGAGAATGCCGTGTGGTGACGGCAGAGCAGAATACAATTGTCACCACCCTCATCTTTCCCGTGGGTGTCGTACAAGGCGACTAAGGGCAAAGACAGTGATGAGTAATGGGCAGCAGCTTTCTCTCATACCACCTAGCAATATACTGCGATTAAGTACCCGATATAAATGGCAATAGGCTCGCCACCTATTACAAGGGAAATTTATTGGCGAAAAGTGGGTGTTAATTCACCTCTGCTCTTACCCCTTCGGGGATACAGGCGTGACTTATGTATGTATATCCACAAGAATAAGTAGGTACCGTTTTTCAACACAAATCTTGTTCCCTAACAGGATTCGAAGGCGGGACTACTAATTATGTACAGCCTTCGTCTGAGCACTTGACAACCACTGGTTAATATGCGAAAGACCCTAATTACGGTATTTTTTGTAATAGAAAATGTTTCTTTAAGATCAAGCGTGGTTTTTAAAACCTACCACATAATAGTTGTAAGAGAGTAAATAGTTGAAGTAGTTATGGCAAATGATTTTTTGATAATAAAGCCCTGTTAACTTTAAAGGGTTTTAGAAATCTAGTAACTTTACGTCATCTCCACTACACATTTCAATAATCATAAAATTCCTTTTAAACACACAATCATAAAATTCTTATTAAAATAAATTGAATAAATTATTTGATTTAAAACCTGACTTATGCCATTCGCTGTTCCTGCTATCACAACTTTTACTTAAACATTTGAATGGATATAGTATTTTAATTTAAAATACTAACTAAAGAACTGACTAAAGAAAAATAGTTACTTACCAAACTGTGGCTTTAAAGGAGTTCGTTTAACAGAAACTTTGTTATAAATTACTGATAATTAATTAATGAATTAATTGTTTTCTTTTGAGAACCGCTTCACCAATGCACTACGCGACACGGACGCGACTGGGGACGAGTAGTGTTGGGCTACGCATTTACTACACTGATAGGGTACATATCGATGGCTGCGCGGGCGCACGCGGCCTGCTGGCAGCGTAGTGGCGGGACAGATAATGCTTAAAGTATCGATACGGAGGGTCGCTGTAATAAATTAATTCATATTAGATTATTTTATTTAACACAACACGTATTTGTACAAAGAAAAAGGTCAAAAATTATAATCTTGATGCGGCAATTTTATTTGGTATTTTTATTTTACATACATACATAAATCACGCCTATATCCCCGAAGGGGGTAGGCGTAGGTGAACTAGCACCCACGCTTCGCCAATTATGTTAGTTCCCATGTAATAGGTGGCGAGCCTATTGCCATTTATTGGGCACAAAAGTCGCAGTGCATTGCTATTGTTAGGTGGTATAAGCGGAACGCTGCAGCCCATTCCTCATATATGATTTAGTACCTTAGTCGCCTTGTACGACACCCAAGGGAGAGATTTGGGGTGACAATTGTATATATAGCAATTGTATATATATAAATAGCTATTTTTATTTTTATTGTTTAAAATAAAAAATAAAAAAATTAAAGCGGCCCAAGCTTAACCGAACAGTATTTGTAAAAATATCTGCTTTGGAATGTTAGAAAAAAAAATATTTCTATATTGCGAGTGTATCCGTTGGCTTACAATAAGGTTAGAGAAATGTGGGCAAGTTAATTAACGTTTTTATCGTCTTTGTTGGCCGAGGGGTGTAGGCATCTGCCTGGATTGCATAGGACTCGGGTTCGATTTCCGCATCAACACTATAATTTTTCGAACTTTTTCTAATCACAACTTTATATAATGTTCTAATTAGAATCAAAATAACAAATACATAATACGTAATTACTATGTAATTTTCCTAAAATGATACTTTTACAAAACGACTTTAAACTCTGTTGTTCCACTTCTTATCAATTGGAAATACCAAATTACTTACTATTATCTATTACATATCCTGTTATCCCACTTTATAGTGAATCACGGATTTTAACAATACTGACAAAAGTAAGACAAATTAAGTTCGAAGTGAAACATACATACATAAATCACCCATATTTCGCCAAATATGTAAGGTAACATATAATAGCTGCCGAGTCTATGGCCATATTGGCCATCCATCGGGCAAGTCAATCGCGGCATATTGCTAGATGGTATAAAAGGAACGCTACTGCCCATTACTATAGCTGTACCAACCCTTAGGCGCCTTGCACGACATCCGTGGAAGAGATTATGGGTAGTATATTGTATTCCACTCTGCAGTCACCACACGGCATTATTTGAAGTAAAATGGGTCATAGAATTTTCTAGAACTGCTGGATCTAGTACCAGGGCTTTTGAGATTTTACTGGTTTTCATCAATTAAAGCATAAATAAAAGATAAACAATGCGGCTAGCTTTTTACTGACTTTGCTGTGATATTAACCAAAACTATAGTGCCACAACTTGATTTAGACTTGTTCTATGGCTAAATTGTAGGTGTCGTACAAGGCGACTCAGCAATGAGCGTTCTTCTTATATCATCTAGCAGTATACTGCGATTACGTCCCCGATAGATGTCAAAAGGCTCTCTTATATGGGACCTAACAGAATTGGGGATACGTGGGTGTCAATTTACCACTGCCTACCTCTTCGGGGATAAATGGTCGTGATTTATGTAAGTGTTTAAACAGAGATTACCATTGAACAAATGACCTTAGTCATCACAGAAAAATTTGCCCCAGCCATGTTCAAACCTGATAACCAGCGAATCAGCCATTCAACCACACCGACCTTCATCTGTGACTTTTTAAAATTTATCTGACACAGATAAACTGCAAAGAATGCGAGCAAATCCGCATTATATAACCTATAAATAATCAATTTTCATTATTACTGCTTTTTCATAGCCATTATACCATTCGCATACGTAAAAATGATGTAACGTTATATCACAGTAAGATTATAGGAGGTTCGTAATTTTTATTGTCATAAAACACTTTCAATATTTTGCTGGTTCCGGTGGACCCATGCAGCCACATTTCTACAATATTTCCAAAACTCAACGAAAAATGCGAAGATTAGATCTAACTTTGGAAATTTGCCCCAAACCACGAATTAACAGTTTTCGAAAATAAAGTGAGAATTGATTGGTTAATCATGTTTTTATAACTAACAGTTGCTGAGCTTCTTAAAATATTATCTGCTTCTTGATAGGTGAAATCAATCCAAAGTTTTAATTCTTAACTATGGAAACCAAAAAATTTTCGTGGACCCGCTTACGAATCGTAAACTTGTCACGCCAATGTAGACCCCCGTCGAATGTCCCGTGAACCCCAAGGGGGCCACCGGCCCACTTTGGGAATCAATGGATTATAGCAATTAAAATAAACGAATCGATAAAACAGGATTTTTGTTAACGTCAGGCCCATCACTAGGCGGCGCCTCTATGAATTCTCTCGGTAAGTATATAATCGTACGCATATCGCTCGGTCGTCGTTCAACTTTCCCTGACCTTATCACTATTGCGACGCTCGATCGGTTTGTCTGTCCGTCTGTAACATATTTACTAACGCTTCTTTTAATAATGCTTGCTAATGCTACACATTTGGATTAAAACAACTTTTACGAATTTATTCGGGTATATTTAGGGTTGTTTGACATTAATTTTAACCCGTTTACAGCAGCCGTGGCCACGAGGAGTCTAAAAATGACAGGTGTCAGATAACGTTACAGCTGATTACCGTTATATGTAAATTATTTTTTTAATACCCTTTTCTCTTTGTTTTATTGTTTCAGGTCTGTATTATCAGTATTTTCATTAATGGTCTAGGATTTATATCTAGATTTCTTTGTCCCCCACTATTTATATTTATTTACTATCTCTAAACAGTGTGCCTAACAAATAGTAATAGTAATGACGACTATACAAGATTTTCTAGTGACGGTAGAGCGAGTGAGGGTTAAAACAGAGTGCTACCTAGCAATATAGTGTGATATAAGTACCCGGCAAATATGGCAAAAGGCTCTACCTTATTACATGGGACCTTACACATAATTGGCGATATATAACTTGCGAATGTACCCAACATTCGGTGATATTTAAGCTTTATGTATGTGTGTATGTAAGTATTTGAACTATTTTTTCATTAGGATTTTTTTATTCTCATTAGAATGCATTAAGAGTATCTAAGTTCACACGTTTAATATTTATATTCATTATAATATTACCGGCAGCAAAAAGGCAGGCGCCGCGTAACTTTTTTTGAGAGGAAGTATTTTTTCAATCCAGCAATATGCAATGAACACAATAGCTTGAATTTCCTGACAAATTCTATGTTATGACTTATTCGAGATTCAAGGTGAGTAAATGAAATATATAAAAATGTATATACTTAGTATGTACCTAAGTTTTTAACAATATAATATTGCGCCACAAGAATCGAACCCGGAACAGCTAGGTTTTATAACGCATAATTATGTGAATTCTCAGTGATTTTATGAGGTATTCAAATTATATTTGTTGATATTACAGTATTATGGATAGTTTTGCATAACTACTCAAAGACCTGTAGAAAATAATGGTTAAAAATAAGCAAATAATATTATTAGTATTATTTTTATTATTCATACCATAACATAGCTAGCTTTCTGCCCGCGACTTCGTTCGCATGAACTACACTAACCCTTTTTTATTATTACTACAATAATTTCCTTTCAAACTGACGACTTCCATACAAACTTTCAATTGCAATTTCACCCCATTAGACATAGAATTTCCATTTTTAGTTGGGACTCGCCTACACTATAAAAGGAAGCATGATGAAAAATTGTTTATATTTTAGATTACTAGAGATATTTTCACTACTTTTCTAAATTCAATAATTGTAGTTGGAATTAAATGAGAGTTAATTATTATTCTAAGTTACAGTATTATTCATTCGGACGGCAGAAATGTGAGTGACCTTTATTTGTTGGATCTTTTATTGATATGTTGCTAGCCAAGAGCCGGTCAAGACTAGATTTTCGATTGCGCGAATTCTCTTTTGATAATCATTAGATTGCTGGCAACATGCTACACCACATTACTAATGTAATGACCCTTATTAACTAGCGATGCATAACGGATCCCGTCTCCCGTTTTTTTTTTCGTATATATTATATATTTATATTTTTTTTCTTTGTAGTATATTACTATTTTTTTGGTTTTATTTTTAAGCCGTGTGGTGACGGCAGAGTAGAATACAATTGTCACCACCCCAAATCTCTCCCGTGGGTGTGGTAAAAGGCGAATAAGGATAATTCAGTGATGAGGAATGGGCAGCAGTGTTCCTCTGATACCACCTAGCAATAGTACTGCGACTTTTGTACCCGATAAATGGCAATAGGCTCGCCACCTATTACATGGGACTTGATATAGTTGGCGAAACGTGGGTGCTAGTTCACCTCTGCCTACCTCTTCGGGGATATAGGCGTGATTTATGTATAAGTGGAAACTTTACTGGTGCATGAACTGTTTTTTTAATTGTGATACTTAAGTTATAAAGAACTGTGTGTTTTTTAAAATAAAAAAATAAAGTAAAAAAGCGAATAAATCCTTGTTGAAAATGTTGAATATTCGCGGGGTAGCTCCATAATCTCTATTTGTATATTTCCTTATTCAAACATCTGTAGGTCTGCTTGTATATCTTGAGGTTATAGTGCATGATAACCTCTGTGCGTTCGATTATTCGATTTACAGCGACGATTTATCGAGTTGACGCGTTTAGGAATTCGCAAACGTTATCTGTCTTGCGTGTGCCTCCTCAAATTCTGAGTCACAAACAGATCAACAATAATATTAGGCCGCGCGAGTCCAATGTGTCATAAAAATATTTATTTTGTATTTGTTATTCTTCTGTGCTGGCCTGGAAGCGAACAAATAACGTAGAATAGGCCAGCCCCAACTCATCCCATGAGTGTCGTAAAAGTCGACTAAGGGAGACTGCCCGGTGTGGACCAATAAGCACCTTGGGGCACCCGAATGGTGGACGGCAAACCATCAACAACAGCATACCCAAAAAGGGTTGGTGTCAGGCAGGCGGCCGGCTGTAAAACGTTAAAAAATTTCGTTTAAATTTAGACCATAGACTCGGCAAGAGTAGCGACTAGTTTGGAATAGTCATTTTTTGACGTTGAGTACTCATTATCGTTAATTCATAGAGGACAATAATACTACGGATACGTTAATTTAATAGACTTGTTTTATCCTCACACGTCGCTTGATTTTCTATATTGACGAATGTAGAATTAAAGTACCAGTGGATAATAATTTTCTAATTTTTGTGGGCGAGTTTTTTGTCAACTATTAGACGTCGTTGGCGCTCAGAGCTCGCAAGTGCTAGTAAAGATGACTTTGGCGCTCAAAAGGTTTAAGATTCTCAACTTTTTATTGCTGCGATGCGGTTAAAGGAGAGCCGAAGGGGTAGACAGGGTAGCAACTACTGCTTTTTTTTCGCAGAACGTTGGTTACTTTATTGGGCAAAGGCTTTAGTTTTCTTACTGCTTTAGATTAAATACTTTAGTAGTACCTTTGACATATAAACTATCCTCGAGCTAGCAACATCGGTCGATATTTCATAGTGAAAGACCACGGTTCATGCCGTATTACTATGTCATTACTGGCGTATTGCGAGAACATTGTACCTTTCAAATAATTTATTTCATAATGCGCTTTTGTGATTACCCTCTCAATATGAAACATAAATATAGTTTCAAATAGAAGAGTAAATAGCACTCCACATATTCTATATAAATATGACGCAATACGTGTTATTGGAAAACAAAAATTAAGCACGAAACAAGATCAGGAAATATTGGCGGTTGATTCGTGCAAGAAAAAAGTTAATTAACTCCAAATATATTTAGTTCTAGTTTGTGTTGGTGAACGGTTTTCAAAGTCTTCCGTGGTGTATAGGTAAGTTTGGAGGACGAGGGATTGTGATAATTCAGAAGGCATCAGTGATTCAAGCATAAATTATCACATAAATTTAAAAAAACTTCGCTTATTTTAGAAGTTTTTATAATAACCACGTTGGAATTTTGTTATTATCGGATAATTAAAAAATATATGTATCTTGTATTGGTTGGCCGAGTGGCATCTGTCCGGATTACGGAGGACACGGGTTCGATTCCCACATAAAGACTATAATTTTTGGAACTTTTCTGACCACAATTTTATTTATAATATTTTTTTCCAACATTTATATAATTAATGTTCAATTAAAAATCAAAAATAAAATTTTATTTTAATTTCATTTCATTTCCTTTCCTTTTCTTTTCAACCTGCAATGTTGCAAGATGCGTAGTGTCCATTCATTTAGTATTCATTCAGTAATGGCATTTTATTATTAATTTACATACGATACAACAAATAAGTCTTATTTTTATACTCAACATCTCAATAAAAGTAGAAATAAAACGTCGTTTCCTAAATAAAATATGCATCCGTCACCTATCCCAGACCGTCCACACAAAACGGAGCTTGACTTGCGTTATCATACGAGCGCGAGCTTGTATGAAGCGAGAAAAAGCCAAAAACGTCAGTTTATTCTATAAATAACTGAGCTATAAGAGATCCTTCACTTTACAAGGGCCATTGACCACTGTGCAACTACGGGTACACTTTTAAAGCCTTATTTTCATTTTCTAGTATCATGTCATGCTGTGTAGGAATTTGGACTATAACACGCAGGTAAATAGGTCTATATCTAGGTTCCGACAGCCACTTCGTGTTTGGCTTTCTTTACTATATCGCGAAGATACAATCTTGTACTTGCGTTTGTATTATAGGATATGTGTTCATGGAGAGAATGGTGGTGGTGGAACTTGAAAATGCTTGATACAAAATAACTACTATATACCTGACAGATATTGCCCTATCTTAGCTAGGTATATATTTTCAAATCAAACTGGAATTTTTTTTTTCATAAACATAGGTAATGTGTGTTATAATACATTTTATTTATTGAAATGCTTTTTGATACACAATTTAAAATTACGTTTACAAAATTTGGTTTTCCGACACACAATTTCCAAATTTTTCTTTGCGTTCGAACATTCTGCAAAATAAATTACAAACAAAAAAAAACGAAAAACAATTTAAAAATTATGTTTAAATAAATATAATCAAATTTTATTTCTAAAAAGTACCTATTAGAAAACTTAAAAAAAAAGATGAATAAGTAGGTGAAATCATTCCTAGTTACGATGACACCCGATACCCGAGGGAGACATCTCCCTTGGGTGTCGGACATAGGCGACTAAGGGTTAAGGCGGCGATGAGTAATGGGCATCAGCGTTTTTCTTAAACTACCTAACTAATAAACTGCGATTTACGTGCCCCGTAGATGGCAAAAGGCTTGCAACACGTTACTGCCTACCCTTTCGGAAAAAAAAATTTATATGTATTCCGAAGCTATGGCATGGCCAAGCGAAACAGGGATACATTTTTATACTACCAATATTCAGATAAAAGACGACAATGGGCAAAGCCGTGCGCAAAAGTCAGTGGCGCGTGTTTACCAACTGTCAGTTAGACAAACAGTGTACTTAAGACCTTGACAAAGTAACCATTGGGAGTAAATATTGGTGAACGCGTATTCCCCCAAGGCTCGTGACTTTCTCGTAACTGCCAAGGTTAAGATCTCCAAATAGATCACCTATCGCTTCCTGTCTTCTACAATACTGCTGTTTACTGCTCACCGAGAATAGACGAAGGTTCGTCAGAAGGGATTACAACATACATACATAAATCACGCCTATACCCCGAAGGGGTAGGCGGAGGTGAATTAACACCAATGTTTCGCCAGTTAGGTCCAATGTAATAGGCGAGTCTATTGCCATTTATCATAAATCGAAGTTCATTGCTAGGTGGTCTAAGGGGAACGCTGCTGCCAAACCCTACTCATTGCTGTTTTAACCCTTAGTCGCCTTGTACAACACCCATGGGAGGGATGGGAGTGGTGACAATTGTATTCTGCTCTGCCGGCACCACGCGGCATTTCAATCGATAAACAGGAGTATTATACTTTCTAACTTTTTTGAAGGACCTAATTTGTTGGCCTGGAAGCCTTCAACATCTACCGTGTTTTTTGGGGAAAACTAAAAACACAACTGAATTCACCTCTGCCTACCCCTTCAGGGATATAGGCGTGATTTGTGTACCTGTGTAATTATATACATGTATACATAAATCACACCTATATCCCCGAAGGGGTAGGCAGACGTGACCTACCACCCACGTTTCGCCAATTATGTTAGATCCCATGTAATAGGTGGCGCGCCTATTGCCATTTATCGGGCACAAAGTCGCAATACTATTGCTAGATGGTTTAAGAGAAACGCTGCTGCCCATTCCTCATCACTGATTTATCCTTAGTCGCCTTGTACGACACCCACGGGAGAGATTTGGGGTGGTGACAATTGTATTCTACTCTGCAGTCACCACGAGGCGTAATTATATCAAATCCCTTTTTTGAATTGATGTGCGTTCATTATTTTTTTCGACGAACCTTTGCAATAATAAATATTTACATTGTTTATTATTTATTTTATATGAATCAATTTCCTTGAATGATATAGAGGCGGACAGCTGACGCAGTGTCAAAACAAGAACGTAAAAATTGGAGCATTCGTTCACGTGACTTATTTACAAACGCAGTCCACGGATGGAGGTCGACCGTTATCCAACCATTGCACAGTAGTGAGTTATCTCCTTATAGTAATACTTAAACTATTAATGGCGAAACCTGGGGGCCTACCGCCTAACTCGAATGCTGATGATTGCTATATTGCAATGCACTGCTTACGGCTATAGCAGCCATCCTGAATTTTTAGGCGGTACAGATTTTGTGCCAAATTCATACAAAATCGTTCGGTGATCATTTGTTCAAAACTATCGCTGATAGTTTAGTAACATTTGGTGCGAAATGACAGCATGACGTAATAAACTCTAGCTTTTGCTTTAGCAATCATGTTAGGCGGTAGGCCCCCTGGATGATAATTCACCTCTGCTTACCCCTTTAAACATTTTTTAACAATTGGTTGAGTTTCCTATGCGTCAAAAATCGGCCCTAACGCAGATCAATCAGCACAATTGGGGACTCGAATGGTGGAGGATAAACTGCGAACAACAGTATACATACACGAAGAGGGTTGGGCAGGCAGATAGTCAGGCGCCGCGGCCGGCTGTAAAACCTAAACCAAAACCTTGAGTAGTATGGATTGGAATGTAGGTAGTCATCTTAATCACTATCTCCGTTCATGGGTCTCTTGTCATGGTCCTTTCCGTCTCTTTTCTATACATTCATTCATCATGTGTGATATGAATAAAGAAGTTGGTGGATGGCTTGATGAAGTCTTAAAACACACTAGGCATACATACATAAATCACGCCTATGACCCCGAAGGGGTAGGCAGAGGTGAACTAGTACCCACATTTCGCCAACTATGTTAGGTCCCATGTAATAGGTGGCGAGCCTATTGGCATTTATTAGGCACAAAAGTCGCAGTACTATTGCTAGGTGGTATAAGAGGAACGCTGCTGCCCATTCCTCATCGCTGATTTATCCTTAGTCGCCTTGTACGACACCCACGGGGGAGACTTGGGGTGGTGACAATTGTATTCTACTCTGCCGTCACCACACTAGGCAGACCCCAGATAAACTGGAAAAAGAGCAGAAAGAAGATAATTGATAGCCTTTTCAGCGCATCAAACGACAAACTTACAAAATACGATTAATGGTTATAGGGACGCACCCATAACATAGGGCCTACCCTAATTGTCGAAAAGTGGGTGTTAATAATCCACCTCTGCCTAAACCTTAGCGTTAAAATTAAAATATCATTTAATTTTACCGCCAAAATCCGTATTGGGGAGTGTTTGGTCAGTGCGAAAGTATTGTAATGCTGTTAACGAATTTAACAATATTACCTAATCTCAACATGAAAGCATGTCAATTTCAATTTGCGTAGTAAACATGTAAATATTAAATTACGGATAACGGAGTATTGTTTTGTTTAATCGACAACATAGGAATAGGCCGTCCGTGTTATCAAGAGATCTATTTATATAGCTGTGACGTGTCAAACGGTTTTTTCCGACATGTGTTTTTTTTCATTAGCAGCTGAAAATATCTCCGTTTTTCGGATGCTACTGAATGCGATAAAATATTTAATTTTAATTATTAACTGCCGCACTCATAGAAGTCAATTAACGTTAATGAGTACTTAATATCAAAAAATTACAATTCAAAACTAATCGCAATTCTTGCCAGGTTTTATGCTCATAAAGTTAAGTGGGGTCTCTGAATGGGGGCAGTTACACATATTTAAATAAATCACGACTATTTCTAGACAATATAATAATATGGTATTAGAGGAACACTGCTGCCCATTACAATAATACTATATGAGTATAAGATGTCTGTAAACATTTTTTTGAAAAATGGTGGATGATGGACCACATCTGCGATTCAATTGTAATTGTTTATTTGAGGACCGTCACCTTGACTTTCTGGAGGTCAGTCTAGAGTGTATGTTTTGCCAAAACATTGGAACAATTTGAGGTCACACACACAACGACCACGAAAATAGTTGTACCCACGTAAACAATATGTGGTGGTAGTAATTTTCCGCGACAGAACAGAAGTAGTGTAGGTAATAAAATTTCTTGCCAATTGGGAGTCCGATGAAAATAGCTAGGCTGGGTAGCTCGCGACCGCAATTGCGTAACGTAAGCAAACTACGAAAAGGTTTCTGTCAGATAGGTGGCCGAACCTATAAATAATCTTCTCAATCATCCCACCTCTCCCAAGGGTGTCGTAAAAACGACTTCTTCTTCTTCCGCCTGTCGTCATCAAGCTATCTAGGTACTTTCTTTAAATTCATATCATCCACCACACCAGAAAGGTGCTGGTGATGAATGAAAGTATAGAAAAGAGACGTAAAGGACCATGTCGTGAGACCGATGAACGGCGAGAGTGATTGGGAAGACAACATTCCGATGCACACTGCTAAGGTTTTGGCTTAGGTTTTACAGCCGGCCGCCTGCCTGACACCAACCCTCATTGGGTATGCCGGTGTTGGTAGTTTGCCCTCCACCATTCGGGTGCCCCAAGGGCCACCTATGTCTTATGGAACCTAACATAATTAGCGGAGACAACCCTACCCTAATGTCAACTTGTCAATGTCCATTCCCGTATTAAGTTTTTCTTGAGAACCTTGTATCTAGACAAACCTAACATAGGTTTTAAGATACTATACTAACAAATACTGTATCAATAATTGATTAATAAATAAATAAATAAAAAAATATATTAGTATTTAACAATTAGATGAGACACAAAGAAAATTGTGGTTATAAAAAGGTGGGAAAATGCCTTGATGCGGGAATCGAACCTGCGTCCTCTGCAATCCGGGTAGATACCTATACATACCTTACATTTAATAATGTTCAAATTAAAATTAAAATAATCTACATGACACTTAATTTATCTATACTGACTCCTTAGTCATAATTTTACGTGTGACGATTCGTCGTGACGCACATGTGACGTAGGGAGGTGTGTCTGATCAACATTCCGCTGCCGTAACGGTTTCTTCAATGAACGTAATCTGCTGAGCCTCTGATTATCGAGTGATTAATTTAATTGTGTTAGATCAAAGGAACTATAGGGGGAAGGCTGCAAGAGGGACTAACAGCTTGTAAACAAAACTGCGAATTGGCGCGATGCGTATTCGCAACGCAGAAAACTACAACGTAAATTGCTGCGTTGCGATTTGGAGCGGTAAGGCTGCGAAACAAAGAAGAGTGAAATTGAAGGAATGCGCGGAGTATATTAACATACATATAAATATCAAGCCTATTTACCACGAAGGGTAGGCAGAGGTGAAGGTGAATACCCATGTTTCGACAAAATAAAATGTTAAGTAGCATGCAATAGGTGGCAAGCCTATTGTCTATTGGAACTTGTGGAAGAAAAACATATAATATATCAGATTAATTTTTCCTGCCGCATCGCGTGACGGCAGAGTAGAATACAATTGTCACCACCCCAAATCTCTCCCGTGGGTGTCGTACAAGGCGACTAAGGATAAATCAGTGATGAGGAATGGGCAGCAGCGTTCCTCTTATACCACCTAGCAATAGTACTGCGACTTTTGTGCCCGATAAATGGCAATAGGCTCGCCACCTATTACTTGGGATCTAACATAATCGGCTAAACGTGGGTGCTAGTTCACCTCTGCCTGCCCCTTCGCGGATATAGGCGTGATTTATGTATGTATGTATAATTTTTCCTCGTACTTTTCATTTTCGTATCGTCTTTCGTGTAAGTATTTTTTATTTTCTTCTAGAGCACACCTCTTTAATGGTACTGCGATATGGAATTCCTCATAATATATTTCCAATCTAATTGGGTCGCTAAAGAAAGACTGTCACACAAAAGACCCCTTCTTCGAACATTACAATTAGAAACCTAGTAATGTGATGAGCTGTCTTGGCGACCTTCAAAATAGGTATTTAATAAGACATAGAATAAATATGTTTTTCACCTTTTTTCTACGAACTACCTTCAACATGCAAGTAGATAATATGTATATCTAATAAAGGAACATTTTGTTTATACTTTGTTTATTTAGTCAGAATTTAATTTGTGCTCAATTTTTGCCGACCCCAACGTCAAAGGAGCAAAAGTTACTGCTTACCTCTCATTGGTAAGATACTTTCACGCATTCAAAATATTGATTAATCACTTCACAACACCACTTCACATCACAAGAATTTTGACAGTATATACACTAGCACTTTCTATTTAAAAAAAAAAAAACGAAAAAAGTAATAACGTAAACAGAGTAGTCAATGGATCGTTTTGAAATGACCGGACGGCTCGAGGGAGCGGTGAAGGTACGCTAGTGATGTGCCGCCGTTATATTTCTGTATATCGATAAAAATAGGCTAAAGAGTTGGGTCGGGTTATCATCTTCTTTCCCTGTTTCCAAGTTTTCTACTGTCGAGCCGGGGCTGGCAATATTTTTACATTTGTGCTTAAACAAAATGATTGAAAAGTTTCATTATGAGGCCACGATTCTAACCTGAATCAGCCATCATCCTGTTGCCCTATTCCCATTTTTTCATTCACTCCATTCACATTCTCTTATGTTAAATAAATTAATATTTTGAAAGGGTACAGCTCAATAAAATTGTTGTATCTCCTTTACTTTAGTTTTATTTTTTTCTTTAATTATTTTATTTTCCTTTTAAAATAAAGAACCTTATTTTTTACAAATGAAATTTAAAACATTCAAGTTACTCCACTGTAATTCAAATATATGACTTTACTTTATTTCGTATTTATGAAAAAGTGCATATTTCTTTGTCAATACTTTTTATTTCGTTACTATATCATCATCCTATTATTCAAACACGGAAACATTTAAACTCTATTGTTTACAAAATAAATGGCAGACTTAATAATCTTTAAGTCATTCTATACCAGTGAACCGAACTACTGGGTTCCGGAATGATTGATACAATTACAAAAGTTTCTTTTGTGAGTAGTTAATTTCTCCGTATGTTATTATTATCAAGACATTAATTACATTTTGTTACGGATTATATTAATGACTTAACGAGAATTTCATTAAGAATGCACGTGCCTAACGTGTGTTGTAGTTGGTTCGGTGCCAAAATGTCCAATGTTATTTCCTCATTGTTTACTAATATAACATACCAACCAATATAGTGTGAGGTCGTTTCAATTCGAATTCCGCTTAGTAGCGCCTCATCCCTTTCATTCAATACTAGACATTTAAGCTTAAGAATGACTTTCTAAAACTGTCTTTAAGTGCAAGTACGTGTGTACGGGCGGTCTCAAGGGCAAGGTGAATAATTAGGTCGTCTGGCTGAACGCCAAGCGCGAAATGTTTACTACATCACAAAATCTGAGATTCTGGGGTATCAGACGGGCTATTCATAAAATTCTTTGACGATACGATAGCGCTTGGTGAATGCGCACGTGTATACGCCTGTTAAGTACTGTTTTGGCCATATATGTGTCATCGTAAATAGCGTTAGATTGTAATGAATTTTGCAAGATTGTAAACTGTAGAAAAATTGTGATTCGAAACATTTCAATTTGGAAGTTTATAGCTTCTTTAAAAGCACTGTAATTAGATTAGTGTCACTCGCCGGCAGCTGGTGCTGTTGGTTGGTTAATGTACTAACTATAAAGATGAAAATCGATTGGAGATATTTGAGTGTTTCGTATCATCTCGCATGCTGTTGAATGTACCAAAACAACTTATTAAACAATCAAAAATAATGCATTTAATTATAAGCAATTACGGTACAGTATACTAACTGATCACAGTTTTTCGGCAGATTGCAATGTTACGAGATAGATTTTATTCAGACTGTATTTTCAATTTCAAACGGTTTCATAATCTATTACGTTTATATTAAACTTGCAATTTCGATGGTGGTAACGGAAGTTTGCCATTTTCGTTTAGGCTAGTCGCTATTCTTGGCGGGTCTAATATGGTCTAGGTTTAAATAAATTTTGTTGACATTAAGTGCTCATTAAATTGACGTGTCAGAGTGCGGCAATTAGTCGCCTGATACGACACCCATGAGAGAGACAGGCGGGTGACAGTTTTATTCTTCTCTATCGTTATCAAGCGGCACTGGCGGCCTACAAAAGTGGCCAATCTATTCGAACGAATAGAATACAAATGTCAATTAATAATAATAATGCATTTATTTCAATCAAACATGGATCATTACATTACAGATGAAAATTAAATTACAGATGAAAATCAAATTAAATTAAATTAAAATAATATTTTAATATTAGTCAGTACGTGAGCCATGCAGCAATGGTTCACGTACTGACAGTCGAACCGTTCAGCAAAAGCGTTAAGGATTCTGTTGGGGCTAGCCCGCACCCTGCGCACTAAAGATGTGCACCGCTTACGCATGATTGTGTGGAAACAATCTACGCGCACTTCCGCAAACATCCCTGACGCACTGCAGAAGCGAGGCAGCCCAACAGCACCCTGAAAGCGTTGTTGTATATGACGCGCAGAGCGCTGTACTGTTTCCGCGTGTAATCCACCCACAGACTGCTAGTATAAAAGGATGTACAAAATGCCCTAAATAGGGTAATTTTGACATCCCTTGAACATCGAGCAAATCTGCGCGCTATCATATTCGCACGAACAGACAGCGCCCTACGTTCCCTTTCGATGTCTGCATCGTCCTTCAGGTCAGAGGTTAGTAAATGTCCAAGATATTTAAAAGTATCAACTGTAGCTAGTGGGCATCCCTTGAGCTTTATTACCGGTATGTAATCTGGACATCTCCTCTTGGCCTGAAAGACCATGCATTCGCTTTTTCTCGTATTATACAACAAGCCATGCTCGTCAGCATACTTTTCACAGATGCCAAGCAGCTTTGATAAACCACAGACAGAGGCGCTCAGCAGCACCATGTCGTCAGCGTAACTGATATTGTTTAGGCACACATCTCCAATATGGCAACCGACATGCGTGCTGCTGAGCTCCTCTATTAGCGCATTAACATACATTAATGACAGCTTCTCTCTTACATTTGACACGACGGTCGCCATGTTGTTTTCTGTGTAATAGTCAGTCTCATACATTTGTATTCTAGTTATTGGTCACTTGTCTAGAGGGACTGATATAGTATTTAATAAGAAAGTATAACATCGATATTATATCGACAGGCTACGTCGTCACATCACTAAACTGGGATTTGCGCAAGCGCACAGACTTTCGCCGCCTGTTTTTTGCCCATGTGTTGCAGTCTTAGTCGAAATATACTATGTTATATGAGTATAATCTTTGCTAACCAATATTGGGGACGTAACCTACTTTAGTATGAAGCATTCAGCTCGACCGAGGAGATGCTGTAACCACGACCTTCAGATAACATCTGAGGTGAAGAGGAGCGTTTATAACATCAGATGTGATCTCAAGGATAGTGAAGATTGATTGATTTTTCTACAAGATTATTTATTATTGTGCGCAATATTTTAAAGTTCAGCTGAAATTTTATAGTTGAACTTTATGAAGTATAAGCATTTAAATTAGATTTACTTAGATACAAATGTAAACTGGGTTATTACTGCCTGCTGCCTTATTAATAATAAATAAAAACTATAATAAAATATTTCTTAAATTCACTCACACCTATCATCTAGCTAGCCAAAATATGAATGTGACACCTCTGCCTGCCCCTTTGGAAGAAAAAAAGCGCAATTTATGTTGTATGTTGTTAATAATTTATGTTATACAAACCGCGAAATTTATACGCTGTGGCCGAGCGGTCAGGCACCTGCCCGGATAGCAGCGGACGCGGGTTCGATTCCCGCCTCAAGATCATAATTTTTCGAAATTCTTTTTCTAACCCCAAAATCTTTGTTTATACGCTGTATCAAAAACTTGCATTCATTTTTCATCAAAATTTAATTTACTTCCTTTGAAGTGTCGAAAAGCACAAACATTTTACGAGATACAATAATGTATGGTGTTCTTCAAATCAAGGAAATTATCTTTTAAAGTTAGTATATATTTTTATGTCACAATAGCTTCAGTTCTTCTTACCTTAAGAAATTTAATGTTGTTTCTAGTAGTTCCGAGGAAATTCTACGTCAAACATTCATTTTTAAGCATAAAAGTTTGTTAAAATAACGTTAGTAATTGTTCTTTTTGATTTTACTGATGACTCTAACTCTGCGTCTCATATCTAAACAAGATTTTTCTTCGGAATGTGTCGAGGCATGTACCTATTTCTAGAACATGTAAGTATGTTATCGCGACAAAATAAGTATTTGATTATGTTAAGTGTTAACATACACTTGAAATTGACTGAAGAGTTAATGAATACATACACGTGGGGTACGTGTATGTATTATTATATAATTTTCCCGAACAGGGCCCGTAGGCAAGTGGCAATCGTTTCCGATAACGTGTCGAAGTTCGTCACGATCGGCCCTATTACTTTGGTATCTACATCGTCTTAGCTCGCGCTACCAACATAACTAGAAATACGAAGACGATTTTGGTCACGTGATTTCACGACGACTTACGTCAAATCCCATACATTTTGCTTTAATGAACTTCGATTCGATCGAATTAACACCCACGTTTCGCCGATGAGGTTAGGTGCCATGTAATATGTGGAGATGAGCCTTTTTTTTTTTTTTTTTTTTTTTCGGAGTTGACCACATTTACGCACCATATCAGCCGCTAGCTAAGCGGCTGACGTGTGTGGGACTCGCCCGACTCTTTCGAGTCGGGAATACCCCCTAAACCACTCCGGTGTTCCCCGAGCCCTTCAAGCGGGGAGAGTCTGGGATCCGCCGTGAGGCCATTCACCAGTCTCTCCCCAGATGTGGAGATGAGCCTATAGCAGTTTGCCGGGCACAGGAAATTGCAGTACATTACTAACTGCCGCACTCAGAGCCGTCAATTAACTTTAATGAGTATTTAATGTCAAAAATTTCATTCAAATTAAGACCATAGACCCGGCGAGAATAGCGACTAGTTTTGAATTGTCATTTTTTGACGTTGAGTACTCATTAACGTTATTTGACGTCTCTGAGTGCGGCAGTTAGTATCATATAGAGCAGAGGTTCCCAAACTTTTGTTCTCATAGAAAAAGTGAGAATTGATTGGTTAATTAATTGAGCATAATTGTCAATTAAGTGAGTGAATATCCAAGTTTTTACATTTGATAGGTGAAGTCAAGCCAAGATTTTAGTCCTTCACTATCGAAACCAGATAAAATTTCGTGGACCCGCTTACGAATCGTGAATCCCCATTTGTTTGTCACACCAAAGTAGACCCCCGTCCAGTCTCCCGTGGACCCTTGGAGGTCCACCTGGAACCTGGAATCAATGATATAGAGCAACTTATTGCTGTCTTAATCCTTAGCCGCCTTGTACGACACCCACGGGAGAGATGGGGGTGATGACAATTGTATTCTACTCACGCCCTTCTCCCACAGCGATATGCAGAGATCACTTTTTTCCACTTGCGATACGATCCTTACATACTTTTTTCGCTTATTCCAATCTCACTAATGTCTTCATGCATACCCGTCGGTTCCGCGTTCTCTTGACCTAGCCCTTTTTTTTAAATATTTTCAATTTGATAATGAAATATCCGCCGAGGCTTCCCTGCCGTTTTCTCCATTCACTTCCACATATAAATCCTCTTTTTACTTATCTTTTCTACGTGACCAAACTATGCAATTTCTCTGGTCACTTTATTGTACATACATACATGCATTAAATATAATATATTTTTGTAGAGAGAATAATTATAATGTTCCGATGTCTTTATATCACAGACACGGCAGCAAATACTACATTATAATAAAGATACAACTCAAAATGTAACTCATGCCCGTCTGGCATGACCACCGAAACACGCTATGATATAGCCATTTATCGCTTTCAACTTCTAAGGTCCGAGTTCACCAACACGTGAAACAAGCAATTTTATTACTTAACCGTCAGTTTTTGACAATATATCGTATGAAAGAACTGTCAAAAACTGACGTTGCTTGTTTTACGTATTGGTGAACTCGAGTCTTAAAATCATTGGATTTTTGACAGATCAAGGCGATAAACGGCTATATCAAAAAGCCTTTATGGCCATAGCATATAGATTAGCCATTTATTGTTTTGAACTCTCAAAAATAGCCGGGCTGCTATAGTACCTAATGCGCCAATATTATATCGGCGTGATAAAATAATAGCAAAACTGCATAGATGCGACTTCAATTTTGTCGCCTTATAAATAATTCCAGCAATCTCTTCTAGGAACCAATTACAACATACTAAAAATACTGTAGGTACATACGTCACTGGCGGAAAGAGTAGATAGGATTGGCGGACGGTTTTTTCTGGGAAGTCCTTGGTGGGACCTCGAACTTAGCATTTGGGGGGGACGGGTTCTCTACGGCAGACACCCCCCAAAGAGTCCCACCGTGGACGGGGAGGTACGTGGTTAGTTACCGTAATACGTTGTATTGTAGAAGAGGCAATAGTACATTATGATACAAGTGTGCTAAATTGGGCATTACACACGAGGTATTTATTATAAGCACGAGCCGCAAGCGAGCGCGGTTAGGAAGATGAGTGTGTAATGATCAATGCACACGAGATGCATTGAATTTCATTTCGAAATGTTACATGATTCTCTAAACTTAAAACTAAATATAATATCAGTGTCTCCTCTTCATTCTGTATTGAGAATGAAAGAGAAACACTGTTGTCAAATTAATCTTAGGTTTAGAGAACCATCATCAGAATCGACCCTAATGTTAAAAACTATTCTTGCCGGATCTATGGTCTAGATTTAAATGATTTTTTATGGCATTAAGTACTCATTAAAGTTAAATGACGTCTCTGAGTGCGGCAGTTAGTAAATTGCTCATACGACGCTTTTATTTTAGCTTCCAAATTCGTCGTTCCAAAATCTTTTGTCGATCAAACTGTTTTGAAAAATTGTATGGATTTTCATTATGCCACTCTGCTTTCGGGAATGAGGTTTCTTATGATTTTAAAATTGAAATATTTTGAAATGGGAGTAGAATAAAATAAACAAACACGCAATAAGGCAAAGAAAACTTTATTGTCTTTCCATTAAGTTTTGCCTACGTCTACATTATTCATCACATTTTACCAGTCACGTTTTATGAGTATTATTATACAACAATTTTCTATCTAGGTATACAATAAATAAGTAGGACGGTACCTACATAGTTTAAGTACTTATCAATAATTTAATACATTTATTCGCCTTTGAATCTAATAATAAGTAATATCCCAATTTTGTCTACGTTTGGTTAGGTTTATTCAATCCACGCGCTCAAAGTTTCAGACTTTCAGCAGTAAAATAATCACGTAGAGAAATGAAGTCATTAATAATCTTCAGTTGTTCTTTTCTGTTGAACTTTTCTTTAAAACATTGAATATAATTCATAGAATAAGGCAATAATATTTGACATTTAAAATTACATTTAACAGTAATTAATGGTCCTTAGAAGGCACACTGTCTCGTAGACTATGGTTTTTCATAACTTTTTCTGAGCTATGTTTCTTTGTAATATTTTCTAACATTTATTATAATGCTCAAACAAAAATCACAATAATAATAAATAATAAAAAAAGACGTTGACATTTTCCTATTTGTGTTAAATATTTCGTAGGGATCTAATTATTATAATAAAATAAAATTGTCCCACTGTCAACCAAAGGTCAAACCACCTCAAATAAATAATAATAAATAAATATTTTTACACTCACACCTATCATCTAGCCCAAAGTAAGTAGCCTAAGCACTTGTGTTATGGATACTAGATGACGGACATATTTTTAAAATCATAATAATTATGTATATAAATGTTGAAAATATACTACATAAACATATACACAACCATGACTCGGGAACAAATATTTGTGGTCATCACAAAATTTGCCCCATCCAGGATGGACCGGGGACCCGGGACCTCTTGGCCAATACCCAGCGATCTGAGCATTCGACCAAGGCGGCCGTCAAAACAGTGGTGATAAGTGGGATGCAGCGTCCTTTTTATACTACCTAGCAGTATACTGCGATTTTCGTGCCCCACAGATGGCAATAGGCTGTTGTTACATGACAACTAACATAGTTGATGATATTATTTAGTACAACTCCTTTGCGGATAAATAGTCAAAGTTATGTATCGTCGTTCCATCAAAAGAAGTTCACTGTTGGTCATAGGTCTCGCCCTTATATAAGGGACCATGTCCCTCAAAAGAAAAATATATAGCACTACCTAAAAGTAAAACAATAGCATAGGCAGTTATTTTTTAAATTGAACATTTTAAAAGTTGGTAATTTTCAGCGCGCAATGTATTACTAACAATGCAGTGGTGCTAAGAATCACTAACACTATCATCTGAATTCGTTTGCGATTCATATTCCCTTACACCCGGTATGTAAGTATTTATAACATAAATCTTCGTTGCTTATGACAGGTAGGTACATTTTCTTATCCGAGTATCATGCTCAAAAAGGTTTATTTCCATTGTAACCTTCAAGTAGTAGTGGCTCACCTTATACAACCATTATTGATATGGTAAACATACACATTTTCATCAAAAAACCTTTGGCGCTACAGCACCGGGTTACTAAACCTCCTGTCCGTATTATACATCTTCATCGACGTCAAAGACTGCACAGATTTCAACTCCTCAGGAGTCAACTTCCTGCCCCTGAACTCATCCTCGATATCCTGAAGAGTTCTATCTTTAGTTTCTGGAAGGAACATCCCACCTACTATCACACAATAAGTTACTACTACCGAGTATATTAAGTACACACCATTGAGTCCTATCGATTTTAGTAACAGGGGGAAGGTTTTAACCGTAATGAAGAGGTTAGTAGAGAGGAATAACACGCTGATGCCACCAGCTAAGCTCCTGTATTCAAGAGGAAATAGTTCTCCAGCAATGATGAATGGCAATGGGACAGTGCCTGTTGCTATAGAGAACATATGGATGTGGACCAGTCCTATCCCGATTGCGGGATGATCGAAGGGTAGCAAGTTGTGGTTCTTGGCGTAGATGTACCCAGCTATAGTGAGGTAAGCGAAGAGGTTGATTCCGACCGTCACAAACAGCATAGTTCTCCTTTTTATCTTCTTGATGGCGTACACTGCTAAGGAGTTGGATATGATCCGCTGTGTGTCTAACGTGATTATCATTGCCGCAATATTGACTTCAGTCCCGACGATATTCTCAAAGACATCCCTCGTGTAAGAAGCTAGAATGTTCGCACCTGCCCACTGGCCCAACGTGTATATATGGATCATGATAAAAATTGGCTTGTAAAACTCTTTCTTCCTGATCGTGCTGTTGAAATAGACCATTTTCGCCCTCAGCCTCTGTACGAATGTTCGGTTTACATCTGCGTCGATCTTGGCTTCGTTTACAATCATGCTGGCTTCGATCAGCTCCTTCAATTCCTTTTCTTCGGTCTCACCGCGGAGCCACCGAAAGATTTTCTTGCTCTCGTCATAGCGGCCCTGATCTGCTAACCAACTAGGCGACTCTGTGGCGTATATCACCATGATCAAGTTTATAAAGGAGATGAGACAGCATACCAGCCCTGTCCATTGCCACGTCAGATACGAGCCTAAAGTATGGACTGTCAGAACTCCTATGCCTATTGATAACGATATGGCTGTTAAGAAGGCTCCTCTGTTGTTTGGGCTGCTGTATTCACCGATAAGCACCGGTCCTAAGGTTGATCCCATGCCCATTGATGTACCTTGAAGAAACCTGGCGATCAGAAGCAGCATCACGCTGTTGGCGGTGAGGACGAAGATCCAGCCGGTGATCATGAGGACGATGGAGGCGAGGTTCGCAACTCTTCTCCCATATTTCGCCATGATAGGCGGCGCGATGAAGTTACCGGCTACCAACGCGAACCCCAAGATGGAAGCTGGAATGCAAACAGTTTCATATTAGTGGCGGAACGTGGGTGTTAATTTAAATAGGCGGGTTAGTATTTTATATGTAAATTCTAAATGGGAAAAAACTCATCATAAGATTGTTAAAGTTAGCCAAGTGATATACAGAGTGTAATTAACTCTTTGCAGAAATACCAAAACAAGAACTTTTTTTTATTCATATTTATTAAGATATACTATTGTGCTCGCTTGGGGGAAACTTGGCAGCATATGCAGTTTGTGACCGTTATTCAGAAGGTGCAATGGGCATACTTCATAAGCGATAGTCGATAAGGCCAGTCATTGGATGGGTGACCAAAAATTTGTTATCTCGAGTTCCTCCGTGTTTCGGAAGGCACGTTAAGCCTTTCGTTTCGGCTGCATATGGTGATGATGTATACTCAAATCACGCCTATGGGGCGTAGACAGAGTGAATTAACACCCACTTTTCGCCAATTAAGTTAGGTCACATGTAATAGGTGAGGTGGCTAGTCTATTGCCATGTATAAATCGCAGTATATTGCTATACGATGAGATGTGGTAAGAGAGGAATGCTGCTGCCCTTTACTCATTGCTGTCTTTACCCTTAGTCGCCTTGTACGACACCCACGGGAGAGATGGGGTGGTGACAATTTTGTTTTCTGCTCTGCCGTCACCACACGGCCAGTAATAGAAATAGAAGTGCTTAAACCACAAAAACACTTACCGATCCATGACCCTGAGGAGACGTCAATTTTAATTAGGGAGTCTGGCTCCCTTAGCTGAGGCAGCAAGATGGCGGCAAACCCCATCACCAACCCATGCGTGGACAGGTTTAGGCACACGCCGCCGCAAACGAAACACTGAAATAGGAATATAGCACATTTTAGAGAATGAATTCAGTTTTTGTGAGCTATATAAATATAGATAAAAGAAAAAATGACCGTAATTTTTTTTTGCTAGATTGGGAAGCTCTTGCCCTTTATCTCTCCAAATGGAAAGTGACGATAAGGGCTGAAAATGGAATCGAGCTTCACCTATGAACGGGTGAACTTGATTTTTTCCCTGTCCAGGTGATGACGGCAGGGAAGAATACAAAAGTCATCACCTCCTCTTTTATGGGTGTACATACATACATAAATCGCGCCTATATCCCCGAAGGGGTAGGCAGAGGTGAACTAGCACTCGCGTTTCGCCAATTATGTTAGGTCCTATGTAATAGGTGGCGAGCATGTTGCCATTTATAGGGCACAAAAGTCGCAGTAGGTATATTACTAGGTGGTATAAGACGAACGCTGCTGCCCATTCCTCATCACTGATTTATCCTTAGTCGTCTTGTACGACACCCACGGGAGAGATTTGGGGTGGTGACAATTGTATTCTACTCTGCCGTCACCACACGGCTAGTTTATGAGTGTCATACAAGGCAATTCCTCAAGCTAGATCAAACTTTTTTATTAATATATTCAGTGCTATTTGGTGATTGTTGTGGGCCAATGTGTAGTCATGAATAAAATTGTCAAACGGCGGACAGCATCGGTAAATATTGGGATTCTAAAAGAAAATATCCAACGTTTTCTTAATAAAGTCCAAGTAAAATTGATTTATTCATATCTGGTATGATTACAATACACTTATGAATCGTCAAGACGCTAGACATATAACATATACATAAAGGCAAGTAACATTATAAACCATTGAAATCAAGGTCACGAGATAATACACTAGTGCAATTTATCTTTGTAAACGCTCGTGAAATCTTCACTCGTCATCGATTTTACGATAAAAATCCGACGAGCTATCGAAACTGAATTTCTTTGAGACTTAGCTGTAGTTGTAAATCAGGTTTTTTTGTTATGTGTACATACATACATACATAAATCACGCCTATATCACCGAAAGGGTAGGCAGAGGTGAACTAGCACCCACGTTGTGCGTTGTTATGTGTGGCGTTATTAAAAGCCATAAGAAGAAACAATATTCATCAGCCGCAGGAGAGCCTGCGGGTCGTATAAGGCGACTAAAAGTTATACAATATGTACCTAACTAAAATAACGCACACCCCGATTACTACCCATACTAACATAGTCATATAAATACTAAGCCGTTATTAAAAAAAGAAATTGTATTTTTTTCTCTCCTTCATCATACAAATTGTTCTGTCAGTAAAGCGAAATTCTAATATTAATTTAAAAATTTTGATATGACCATAGTTTTTATATGACTGGGCTTATTTTTTGATTCATAGTTAACTTAACCAATTGTTAAAAATTGTTACTAATGGTTAAATATAAATTCAACAATTATGTAAAAAAAATAAAATAAAAAATGTATTTATTTATTTATTTATTTATTACAAGTTACAAAAACCACAGACCTTATAAAAATAATATATCTACATAAATATCTAAAGCTTACGTCTAATTACGGTTTTACTTTTTATATTTTTTAACAGGAAGAAAGAGAGGGTTTACAATACCAAAATTGGATTTACTACATATGATTTTTACTAAATGTATATGTGTTGCATGTGCGTGTGTATATGCGTGTGTGTGTGTGTGTTATAATTCATAAATATATAATTATGTATTTATATAGTTATATTTATATTTTTCTATTCTTCGGGACATTTATGGCCTCATTTTTAAATTTTCTGGGGCAGGTGTTAAAAATATCTATGGAGTTAAAGTGGTCATCATAGAGTTTTTGGGAGCGTCTTATAACAGAATTTGCGCTGTAATTGGATCGTACACTTTTTAGATGGAACAGACGTGCGTGTCTTGTGGGGTAGGTTGGTGCTCGCAGCTTCATGTATAGCTCAGTAAGTTCGGCACTGTCCACTGCGCCTTGGCATGATTTGTGGAGGAACAACACATCTAGGAGTCTGCGTCTATCCTCGAGTGACAGCATATTATGGAATTTGCAAGATTCTGTGTAGTCTTTTGCGAGATGATGTGTCCGATAATTCAAATGTTTAATGAATTTCGACTGAATTTTTTCAATTTGTTGTGTATGTGTAATATATTGTGGGTTCCAGATAATGCTACAATACTCAAGTATAGTTCTTATATATATTCAACCATTAGTAACAAGGGTGTGCATTATTTGTATTAGATACATGTTGTATAAAGCAATATAAATGTAGGTATTGCAATGTTTTTAAACCGGACTTGCTTGCAGAACATTAATTCTGTGCCAAAGCTAATAAAGTAGGCCCCCTAAAACTAGTGAGAAAGTTCGTGACTTACACACGTAAAATAACTCACAAAATCTCACTAATTTTAGAACTTACACCGTAAAGGACAAGATTTGAAATAGCTAAAATCCTTTTACATAGTTAACTGTTAAAACTGGGAATCGCTTACTTACATACTAAATAGGTACGGTACACTTTTACATGTTTTAGCAAATATTCTGCAAGAGACGAGGTTGCAACTTATTGACCGCGCTTGGCATCCGAATGCGTAAGGGAAAGCGACCCAAAGAGGATATACGTCTAAAACATGCAGTTTCGTGTAGAAAATCGTGTCAAAACTCCATAGATGTACTCATAAGAGGGCAAGTGCAAGTTCTTATCGAAAAATATACATAAAATTGGTGTCAGGCAGGCGGCCGGCTGTAAAACCTAAGCCAAAACTTTGACATATGCCATGGGTGTCGTAAAAGTCGACTCAGGGAGATTGCCCCGTATAGACCAATAAGCACCTTGGGGTAGCCGAATGGTACCTAGAGGGCAACCCACCAACAACAGCGTACCTACCAAAAGAGGGTTGGTGTCATATAGGCGGTGGGTCGGCTGTAAAAGCTAAGCCAAAGCCTTGACCAGTATGGATTGGAATGTTGTCATTGCAATCACTCTCTCTGCTCTTCGATCTCTCGACATGGTCCGTTCCATCTCTTTTCTATACATTCATTCATCACTCGCACCTGTACATTGTGATGGATGATATGAATCAAAAGGAGTGGATGGTTTGATGACTTCTGACCGATATGAGTGGAAGAGGACACAAACAGAGAAGAAGATTTATTTAAGAGGACACGCATATATCACTTACTTGTTTTTTGAACGGTGTTATCCAGTGCGCAGACTTTGCCATGTTCACGTGACGACACGGTTACCCGCCGCACCGGCCGCCGCTGCACTGTCGGCCGGGACGAACGACAATCGGCTCCACATCTATAGACAATCTTTGTAATCAGTGGCGTGGACACAACACGTAATGCGCGTAGTTAACTAACGAAAACTCAGGGGTTTGCTCGAGAAAAATTGGTCAAGTTTTTGTAGAGTGAGTGTGAGACCATGTTTCACCATCTTCTGATATCGATTATCCAAAAGTTAAGTTCCCATCTTCGGATAGCGAGGCCGATTATTCAACAGATAATGAACGAATCAAATAAGGAACGAAATTTGTGTGAATTTAATTCTTATCAATTAACTTTAAAGAGTATTAATGTCAACAACCCGACGAGAACAGCCACTAGTTTTGAATTGTAATTTTTTTGACATTAATACTCATTAATTAAAGTTAATTGACGTCTCTGTGTATGGCAGTATGTAATTTATTGGGTACTTAATCAGGAGTAGTAATGCAAGGCCTTACATTACAATGGCAATTACATTTTAATTGCACAAAATAAGAGAATTATATAAGACGTGTGTTTAAATTTTTTAATAATGTTTTATAATTTCATACACACGAACGAACATACTACATTCTGTGTGCAGTTATTTGTATTATTGAGTAGCGTCGTGTCAATGCCGCGACGTTTATCATTGCAGTAGAGCAATAACCAGATATTTTTGTCGCAAAGCCATTTAACATTCCAATAATCATCACTTTATATTGTAAAGAGGCCGACGCAGTATGTTTCCACTTCCATTCGTATATGTCAGAAGTAAGTCATCACACATACATACCTCAATCACGCCTATATATCCCCGAAGTTTCGCCAATTATGTTCGGTCCCATGTAATAGGTGGCGAGCCTATTGCCATCTATCGGGCACGTAAATCGCAGTATATTGCTGCTGCCCATTACTCATCGCTGTCTTAAGCCTTATAGTCGCCTTGTACGACACCCGCGGGTGAGATTCGGGGTGGTGTGGTGGCATTGGTATTCTGCTCTGTCGTCACTACACAGCGTTAAGTAGGTAAGTCATCCATTCTCCTTAAATCAATAAAGTTATATCAAAAAGGTACATCCACAAAGGTGCTGGAAAATACTAATATCGAGAGACTGATGAAACGAGGGAGTAATTGGCATAACTTGGATTATATCCTGTAAGTATACAAGTGTAATGAATTAATAAGTAAATAAATAACAAAATTGCCTTTTGCGACAACCCTGGGTAAGCTGGGGATCGCATACGGATGTTAAGTTAAATATTATATAAAATACGCATAATATTATTTTTTTTGATACACTACAGAATAAATATATATGATACAGATACGACTACCTATATTATTTGTGAAATTTACCCAAAGTTTTAACCTGTTGTTGGAGCAACAGGTTAAAACTTTGGGTAATTTTTTTTTAGTCAGATGTTTTGCATTTTATGACCAAATACTTACTAATCCTTAAACAAATTAAAGTAATTTACTAAAATCCCACACCATCCGTAGCTTGTTACAATCATTATTTTTAATTGTGTTGGCAACTAATGCTGCACATAGGTACTAGTTAAGGAAAAATCCTTGATTACCAAATACCAAAGTCTTACATAAATTACGCATGAGTAACATAGGTAGGTGTCAAGCAGGCGGCCGGCTGTAAAACCTAAGCCAAAACCTTGAGCAGTATGGATTGGAATGTTTTCATCCCAAACACTCTCTCAGTTCATCGGTCTCTCGACATATCCTTTTCGTTTTTTTTCTATAGTTTCATTCATCAATAGCACCTTTCCGGTGTGACGGATGATATGAATCATAAGGGAGTAGATAGCTTATTGACGTCTGACCCATATAAAAGAAAGAGGAAACATACTGCGCCGACCCCAGATGAACTCGGAACAGGGAAAGAAGCAGGTCAATATTGTAATTACTAAAATTATTTGTATTTAATTCTAACACAACCTTCTCACATCGTTGATGAAATAACCACGTTCATATAACAACAGCACCGATGAACGTAAAACATATATTGATGTTTATCGATTATCGTTATCCGATTTCGTAATCGTTATATCACTTTTATTCCGCACTAAAGGCACTCACATCATAATTTCTGTACAGTCACTGTGATAGTTCAAATAGCATTAGAGCATTATGATAATAATAAAAAGGTTAAGGTACGTTGAAGTTGAAGAGAACACCCGGACTGGTGTGGTGCCAAAATAGAGACGGCATCCGCCGTTGCTTCACGTGGAGACGGTGGAGGGGGAAAGGGGGGGTATAAACAACATGTGCGCCTGCGCAACTAAGCATGCTTTAAGAGTCCTTTATATTTTGACTGTCACTTTTGCGTAAAATAGCCGGTTTTGACGTTCTTGATCTCGGAAACAAAAATAGATTGTCAATTTTGACTTAGTGAATTGTGTATGGTAGATAATGGCATATTTCGTAGCGGCCTTGGTTTTTGTATTGCTTAACATTTTAATTAAGCCCAAAATTGTAGAGAAAGAGTTTTATAAAATGCGCGAAGGCCCTTTTTGAGCTTCTGGATTGAACAACTGTTCTACGCAAATGAAATAAAAAAAGTAGAATTTTATCTGTCATATAGTAGAATAGTTCGGCCTCGGAATTTTAAAATATCATTGATATAATGTATTAAAAAAAAACTTATTCTAAACAAAAAAAACTTCGAAAATAGCTTTAAGTTAAGGCCCCGTCGGCCGAAAGAGGCAACTTTTAAAACAATCTGAGACATTTAACTTAGTGTTTAAAAGTCTGAAAAAATATATATGTATAGTTTAAGGATTTATTCTAGTCAAATTCGCATTCACGTATAAGATTTAATAGACTTCACTCGATAGAAAAAAATCCCAAAGCAACCCCTTTTTACTAACATTTTTTCAATATTATGACGAAACTACTGATAATTAAAATTTAATTCTTGCGCACAATTAAAGCCATTAAATATCTATACACAAATTCGCAGAGTTTAACTTGATAAAATAATTTTTTTAATTATAATCTTTAAATACCTATAAAATTCGCGAACGCAACAGCTCGGCAGGCCCGATCTCTCTTCCTACGAAAATATTTTTGAGCAAAATTTATACTGGAATAATTGTTACTTTATGAGAAATAAAGATTTTATAATTTTAAAGCAAGAATTTATTATCATGTCTAAATAAACACGATAAACATAACTGCAAAATTACTACGAAATGCGATGCACCGGCCGTCTAAGTATGGGAGGAAGAGATTTATAACTCTTAATATTGAGAAACATACTAACGTCTTAAGGTGCTTTTTTACACCAGAGGTGTGCGAGGATGTTGAGGAGAATTTTCAAATAGAGTGATTCTATTGGTGTCAGGATATGTTTGAGTAGAATCAGTCCATTATCAAATAGTGAT
This sequence comes from Cataclysta lemnata, assembly GCA_963931975.1. Lineage (NCBI taxonomy): Eukaryota > Metazoa > Arthropoda > Insecta > Lepidoptera > Crambidae > Cataclysta > Cataclysta lemnata. Next base: position 673,267 of record OZ008363.1, read on the forward strand.
TCAGTGCAGTGATCCAAATTTACATGGTTACGCCACTACGCCTGACTTTTGAAATAGCAAGCCCACTACTGAACATAAACATTGGAAGAAATAAGGCGCTCACGTCAATTATAAGACCATTAAGCAAACCTACCACGTTTTATTACAATTGCACTAGTTACTAAAACTATACTAAAACTATTACAACAAAACATTAGAAATTACTTAAAAACTACACTTAAAATATAAAGATTTTGAGGAAATGTTTAGTGACTATCCCCCGAATACTCAAACGCTACTCAAAGTTTGAGTCGGTATTGTCAAAATGACGTTTATCCATACAAATCCTGACAGTTATTTAACTCTTAATTTTAAGAGCAGTGCTCAAAATTTGAGTAGCCTTTCAGTATTTGGAGGTAAGCGCTTCATTTGTAATTCATTTCAGACAGATGACACCTTAATTTGAAAAACGTGATTAAAAGTATGTATCAATATGCAACGGAAGTCATAATTACCGCAATGGAGGTCAATCTCAACGGCGGCCACAGGGAAAATCGTTATTATCGAAAACTGATTCTTATCACTTTCATATTAAGGTGCACACAAACAAGTAAGTAAGGAAAATTTAATTATTGAAAACAGATTGGGAGGAAGGAAATCTCATGAAATCATAATCAAGGATACAAAAGGAGAGGTATTCTTATTTAACTACGTTTGAGTGACGACATAAACAATTCTTAATCTTTATTTTTCATAGCCGTGCCATGTGGTGACAGGAGAGCAGAATACAACTGTCACCACCCCTATCTCTCCTGTGTGTGTCGTACAAGGCGACTAAGGGTAAAGACAGCGATTAGTAATGGGCAGCAGCATTGCCCCTATACTATCTAGCAATGTACAGCGATTTATGTGCCCGGAAGATGACAATAGGCTTGCCATATTACATGGAACCTGACATAATTGGCGAAAAGTGTGTGTTAATTATTCACCTCTGCTTTCGATTATTTAGACGTGATTTATGTATGTAGTATGTAATTTAAATGGTTGATTTTGATTGGTTATAATTAATGAAAGGTCCATATCCATAAAAAAATTTAATAATATCACTTTTCGTTTTATGGCAAGGTATAATAAGGCAAAGCCATTAGATACCTACATTGAGTAGGTACCTCTAAACCTACGGTCTTCGGTGTTTATACTTGAGAAGTCTCAAATCACAGAATTCGGGAAAACACAATTTAAATGATAAATACTAAACTTATGCCTACATCACTGGATTGCTACATCTTCTGTCTCTGTTGTACAGCTTCAGAGACGTCAGTGACTGAACTGACTTTAGCTCCTCAGGAGTCAACATCCTTCCCCTGAACTCATCCTCTATATCTTGAAGAGTCCTGTCTTTGGTTTCTGGAAGAAACAGCCCAGCTATTACTAGGCAGTAGGCGACTACCACAGAATACAACAAGTATGCCCCATGAAGACCTACAGAATTTATTAATAAAGGGAATGGTTTGACTGTTAGGAAGAGATTGGCAGATAGGAACAAGACGCTCATTCCACCAGCTAAGCTCCTATATTCCAGAGGAAATAACTCTCCAGCAATGATAAATGGTAAAGGCACCGTGCCTGTTGCTATAGAAAACATGTGAACGTGGATCAGCAGTATTCCTACGGCTGGATGGTCAAAAGCCAGCATTTCATGAGTCTTAGCATACACATATCCAGCTGTTATTACGTAAGCGAAAATGTTTATAGCCACAGTTACTAATAGCATCGTTCTTCTTTTTATCTTCTTGATTATGTAAACTGCTATAGAATTGGATATGATTCTCTGGACATCTAGCGTGATTATTATGACTGCAAGGTTGGCTTCTGTACCGATGACATTTTCGAATACATCCCTTGTGTACGCGACCAATATATTGGCTCCTGCCCATTGCCCTAGCGTATAAATGTGAATCATGATAAAAATGGGCTTGTAGAACTCTTTCTTTCTGATTGTAGTGTTGAAATACGCGATGTTGATCCTCAATTTCATCGCCAATGTCTGGTTTTGATTCGCGTCCATTTTGGATTCGTTGACAATAATGCTGGCGTCGATCATTTGTCTCAATTCTTGTTCTTCGCAATCTCCTCGGAGCCAACGGAAAACGTCTTTACTGTCCTCATACCGCCCTTGGTCTGCTAGCCAGGATGGGGACTCAGGCGAGTATATGACGATTAATAAATCTATGAATGATATAACACAGCAAACCGAAGCTGTCCATTGCCACGACAAATAAGATCCCAGAGTGTGCACAATCAACACTCCACTAGCTATCGTAAGAGATATGGCAGTTAAGAATGCCCCTCTGTTCTTAGGACTTGTATACTCTCCGATGAGAACTGGGCCTAAAGTTGCACTCATTCCCATGGATATTCCCTGGAGGAATCTGGCGAAAAGAATCATTGCTACGTTGGTGGCTGTGAGAATGCATATCCAGCCGATGATCACAGGTGTAATGCTGGTGAGATTTGCTGGTTTTCTTCCATATTTCGCCATTATAGTCGGCGCTATGAAGTTTCCGACGACCAAAGCGAAACCCAGGATGGAAGCTAGAATGAAAATAACGACTGTATTTATTATATGACTGCTTTAACAACTTTTATTTTCAAACAATTCTGTTCCAACCTCTCGAAATATTATAACTATTTTTGTTACAGGATATTATTTTGGTCTATATGACAAAACGACTATATGCGAAGGTAAAATTCTTACTTACTTACTAATTTTAAATGGTTCAGTTACTTTTATTTATTTATTACCATAATTGTTTTTTTCATAATCCACAGCTATTTACAACATTTAAACTAAAATTTTTAATAGAACTAATATTTCACAGATTCTAAGATAGTTGTGCCGTGTGGTGACGGCAGAGTAGAATACAAATGTTTCCATCCCATATATCTCCCGTGGGTGTCGTACAAGGAGATAATAAATGAGTGATGAGGAATTGGCAGAAGCGTTCCTCTTATACCACCTAGCAAATGTAATGTGACTTTTGTGCCCGATAAATGACAACAAGCTCACCATGGGACCTAACATAATTGCGAAACGTTGGTGCTAGTTCACCTCTGCCCCTACATAAATACTTACATAAATAATCAAGATAGATGTAACAATTCACCTACCAATCCATGATCCCGATGAATCGTCAATAGGTATCAGCGAGTCCGGTTGCCGGAGTTGAGGCAGCAATATGGCGGCGAACCCCATCACCAAGCCATGGTTGGCCATGTTTAGGCATACCCCGGAGGAGACGAAGAACTGAAATTCAACAAATCGACCACTTACTAAATATTTTTGACTTGCTGACCAATTATAACAAACAATCAGGTGCAACTGTTTAGTTTATTTAACTATTTATACCCCATTCACTTGAGCTTGAGACAAAATGTAAACAAGCTTGTTGTCTCTTTATCTACGAAATGCTCTTAAAAACAAGAAACGTGTAAGTATTCTAAAATCTTCATCATCAATTTTAGGCAAATAAAGCAGCTAGCTTTGAAATGCACATTTTTATTTTTGTATTCTAAAGACACATCAAGATTGTTTACATTTTGTCTCAAACCCAAGTGAATGGGGTATAATTGAAAAGTTTATTGTCTCACTGTCGATGTCGGGGCAAATAACCTGTTATACAGATTTACATTATTAATAGGTGTCGTGGTTTATACTTGTTGATAGTTATGTTTGTTTGTTATGAAAAAACTTCTTCTTCTTCTTCCTGGCCAGTAGGCCTATTCCCTAACTTTTTTTGACAGTTGAAAGTGATTATCACCGAACTATTTACTAATACATTGCTGTTATCATAGGACAAGTGTCACAATAGCATTATAGTAAAGTAGTAATGGATATGTAAATGGTTCGGTGATCATCACTTCCAACTGTCAAAAAAGTTAGGGAATAGGCCTACTGTTCCCAGTTTAAGTAGGGTAGGCGCAGTATGGGGTGCGAAGTTCCGAGACCTCCACGTGGTGCACCCTGGGCAACGTCTGTTCGATGGGTCAGAGCGGCACTGACTTTCCGGGCAGACGGCTAACTTCGGAACGGGGGAGGGACCTTCGGGTCAAAGGTGGTCTCCAATGGTGGTGCCGGAAGAGGCAGCGCTGGCTGGTCGATGCGAGAGCCTGGTGCCTACACGTTGGCGTCGGCTCACCACCTAAGACGTGGTGTTTGCGGCGTCTTCCGGATGGTTCGCCTTTGGTAGGGGGCCAAAGCGTAGACCATAGCCTTAAATTTAGCGCTGAGTTTCATCCGGGCCCCTTTTGACACCACTGTTGGAGACGTGTGTGGGGCCGCGTCGGGGCACTTGCCCGGCGGTCACCAGGTGGAGGGCTGCGTCGGGGCGTCTGCCCGGCGGCCGATAGGTGTTGGCCGCGTCGGGGCGTTTGTCCGGCGGTCGGCAGTTTTCTCCAGTGGCGGGCGCGGCTCGTCGGCGGGTGGAGTGTGCGGACTTGTGCTGGGAGCTGTCTGAGCAGTGAGTGACAGAGCCCTATGCGGAGGCACACCACACGATGGGTATGTCCACCGCCCAGTGCCGCACAGTGTCTTGGGCAGGTCCGATGCATCGCCCGCCGGGGGATCGCGATCGCCACTGGAGGAGACGGCAGGACGTAGCGGTCGTATCGGGGCGTTTGTCCGGCGACCGGGGGGTGGGACCACGTCGGGGCTTTTGTCCGGTGGATTCTAGGAGGGCCGCGTCGGGGCATCTGTCCGGCGGCGTTAGGTGTGACTGCGTCGGGGCGCTTGTCCGGCAGTGCAGGTAGGGTGGGGGAGCCTGCGCCCTCTAGCTCCCTCTGGGGCTGGAAGAGCGCCGGTTCCCGTCGTATGGGGGCCTGTCTTGGAAAGATTCCTCTTCGGAGGAAACTTGGTCAGGACGGGCGGGTCCTTTGTCCGGCGCAGTACGCTGTTGTTGGACATTGGACTAGGGGAAACGGTGCACAGAAGGAGCCCGAAAGGGCGGGCGCAGGTGGCTGTCCGGTGACATATCCTAACGGATGACCCCGGATGGCTGCCATAGTGTGCTTTGGCTCGATATGCCCGGAGAGGATGTTTAGTGGTGTAGTGGGGGAACGTCTCTACCCCGAGTCCCACATACCTCTGTAGTTGCACCGTACTGCAGGGATGATGCGTAAATGCAGTTTACCTCTCCGCAAAAAAAAAAAAAAAAAAAAAAAAAAAAAAAAAAAAAAAGGGTAGGCGCAGTATATTTCCGTTCCCATTTATATCTGTCAGACGTTCACTCCCTTTTGATTCATATCATCCATCATACCGGAAAGCTGCTAGTGAAAAGAGACGAAGAGAGAGACCGAAGAACGGAGGGAGTGATTGGGAGCATGACAACATTCCAATGCATACCGCTGAAGGTTTGGGCTTAGGTTTTACAGCCCGCCGCCTCCCTGATACCACCCACCTTGGGTATACTGTTGTTAGTGGCTTGCCCTCCACCATTCGGATGCCTTAAAGTGCTTCTTGTTCTCCACCGGGCAATCTCCCTTAGCCGACTTTTACGACATCCCTGGGATTAGTCGGGGCTAGGACATTCAACGTTTTGTATTCGCTGCCATGGAAGAGTAATAAATATGGAAGATAGTTTTTTTTACAGATACTTTTAAGTATTATAGGGAGTCGATTGGAAGAGTGGTATAAACAACAGTGACAGTATTGTAAAAGAAAACGACGCATCTTGACTAAAAGGAAAAAATGTTGTTTTAATGCAGCAAGAGTGTACAATACCTTTAATTACTGGCTATTAAAGGCTCCTTGATATTGGATTTACTGTGCAACAACCGTTTTGCACAATACCCGGTGAAGTGATCGATTGTGTAAACAGTTTAATTGATTTTATCACAGATAACGGCAGCTGATGAGATAGGTGACGTCGTGGGAATCATGGGGACTGGAGCATATGGTACGGTGCACACAAAACGTGAAAGTGACGTCGTGATAAATTATAAATCGTTGTAGTATTAAAGCCGCGTGGTCCCGAGATCGATACCCAGGGGAGTAAAAATTTTTACTCGGTTTGGTTGGTGGTAGGACTTTTTCCGAGTCCGCCTAACATCTTGACGTGGAGATGGCATTCTGTCCACTTATAGTTGAGTGGTTTGCCTGCATTTACAACTTAACGCTACTTACAGATTCAATCGTTCCATTTGTGTATTCGCCAGATGACAACTTCCTGAGTGACTATTATATATGTAGAAATATCATTGAAAGCATTTGCTCCCATACATGCTGACTTGGCAGCGAAAAATAAAGTAGTATATGCCAGCCTCAACCCACTCCAGGGGTGTCGTAAAAGTCGACTAAGGGAGATTGCTCGGTGTAGACCAAAAAGCACCTAGGGGCACCCGCATGATGGAGGGCAAACCACCAACAGCAGCATTACCCAAAGAGGGCCAAGACATTGAGTTGTATAATAATACTCCCTTTCTTCTCCCTGCCCTGTTCCCATTCACCTAACACGAGTCACCTAACACCGTCTAATCAAAATCTGTCGCCAAAATAATAATGTTACCAGTATAGCATAACTAAAAGGCCGGCTAGGAAGAAATAACCAATAATATTTCTGCAATAGGGAAATGGAGCAATCCTATTGGTGGATTTTTCCTAGCGCACCGCTTAGCTACTGGCACATCTCTGGTGGAAAAGCAACCTTATTGTGATATGTGATAAGATGCCATCCTCTCTGTGGTTGAGGATTCTAGGTGAAGCTCCATTCTATCTTCGGCCCTTATCGTACCATTAGGTTAGATGAAGGTCAAGAGCTTCCCTGTCTAGCATGAAAAGATGTGTCTAATTCTTCATCTGTTCTTCAATTCTTCTTCCAGTTCAAGGAAGAAGAGGAGAATAGATGAAAACAATGAATATATGTTAAGGTTTTCGTCTAAAACCCTTTTTGTAATTTCATCGTGATTTAAGCCCACTGTTAGGCATAGGCCTCCATCAAGATTCACCAAACCGATCGGTTCCAGTTGCCCGCATCCAGCGGCTGTCAGCGACCTTTACCAGATCGTCGGTCCAACTTGTTGTTGCAACGCTGCGTCACCCGTGGTTAAGGTCCGCTGTTCTTCACTGATATGATCACGCAGAGGAACAGAGCATAGCCCTCTCCATTGCCCTTTGAGCACTGAGCTCTATTATACAAGTACTCTGCCCGGCTAGCATGACAAACGAAACACGATATGATATACCATTTATCGCTGTGAACTGTCAAAAAACAATGGACTTTTGACAGTTCTAAGCGATAAATTGCTTTATCGTATCGTGTTTCGGTGGTCATGCTAGCCGGGCAGGACTGAAGGTTATCATCCAAAAAATGAAGCCAATTTGATTATCGCCATTTTGGCGCTGATGGCACAGGCGTACGAAAGTCTACGGAACTAATATTAGAGATGCATTTTGTGTGCATTTTGTAATGTAAAATAAAAATTTAGTACCCTTGCCGCTCGAGGCGCTTCAAATCGGCACAAGAAACATTTGACATTTTAGTAGAAGTATTCAGTCCAGCGAACTTGTATATAAGAGGTCAGTGCCATTGAGTGACTTTGAGCCTACTCATGAGGTCTATTGTAAGCGTCCACGTTTCAGTACTATAGGTCACCTTTGTCTTCAGACTTTGTAAAAACACTGAGTTTTTAATGATAGGATTTCACAGTATACTCATGAATATCGTTTCACAAGCCTTAAATGAAGAAACGTCTGCGGAAAAAGGTAATTAAAAATACAATGGCATTTGCAAATTAGTGGATCTAATCGGTCTCTCGGGATTTGAGAGTAATTTTGTTGACAAGAAAGATGGTGATTGAAAAATATGCATACATATAAAATAGACCTCGCATGTTTATTGCCAAAAGGGACAGAAAAATACTTATCATAACGTCTTCCATTTTACAAAACACAAAAAAAAACAAATTCGTGATTTGGGATCGGTGCAGTATGTCTTCTGTCTGTCTGTACTGCTGCATGGTTTGGCTATGGCAGGCCGCCTGTCTAACCCCAGCCCTCCTAGGAATCACTATTCTGGCTACCAGAAACCCCAATTACAGTGATATAGATCGACTAGTGGTTGGCCGCGGCTTCGCTCGCGTTAATGTCGGTTATTATACTTAAAGCCTAGCCTTCCTCGATAAATGGACTATGCAACTCAAAAAGCATTTTTAAATTTGAGGCAGTAGTTCCTGAGATTAGCGCGTTCAACCAACCAAACAAACAAATTCTTCAGCTTTATAATATTAGTAAAAATCCCTGACTCATCACCTATGTGGTGTTAAAGCTAGGGTGTGGAGATAAATAGGTTATTCTAACTTGATTCAAACATTTCAAACTGTTCGTATCCAACGGCATCCCGCCCGCGACCTTTACCTTAGCATCGGTCCACCTTGTCTGGTGAAATGTACGCTAACAATTCTTGGGGATTTGATCGTGATCGGTTCTCCGGTTCTCCGATCGGTTTGAAGACCAACACGGGCCAACAGTGGATTCAACTGGACTGATATTGATGACGATCTAGTTACAAAAAAATTGTGTACCTATAGTTAAAATATGTTAAAGGAGGTGGTAAAACGGTATTCCAAATCATAGTAACAAAAGAATTATTAGTGTTTCAAACCTAGTATTTAGGTACTACAATCGTCAAAAACAAATAAGAAAGCTATTACAATGTCTCGGTAAAGTTTAATTTACTTTTTATTTTGCAAATCGAGTACCAACATTTACACAACCGAGGTTTCTGCTATTGGCCGGTTTTTGTGCATCACAGTGTATTTTCGGGTTAAGAAAGCGCCTGCTTCTACTTTGCCCCTTTTTTGTACTTCTCGGTGTATTTTCGGGTTAAGAATCGTTAAAGTGCCTTACCTGCTTGTTAAAGGGAGTCAGCCAACGCGATTTTCCCATGATTTCTTAGCAAATGTAGCGACACAAGTGATCGTTAACACCAGTCGCCTTACACTGCGGGTGGAAAGCCATCATGTAATCAGTTTCCGATACAGGAAAAGCTACTATCCGGTGCTGAGAGCGGACGATTGACTCAATAACTCGTTCGGAGCGTGCACATCCATATATGATGCGAGTGATTACTGAATGATTACTGAATGCACTTCAAATAAAGATAAGTTACAGTTGAGTACTTACCTGAGTTATGGTGAAAAGACGATACTGTTTCGGAGAGCACAGCTGTTCAATTGTTTATTTCTTACTGCCGCACTCAGAGACGTCATATAACGTTAATGCGTACTTAACGTCAAAAAATGACAATTCAAAACCAGTCGCTATTCTTGCCGGGTCTATGGTCTAGATTTGAATGAAAATTTTTGACATTAAATACTCATTAAAGTTAATTGATGTCTCTGAGTGCGGCAGTTAGAGTGTTACCACACCAATCGATCGATTGTCGGTCGATACTTTTTTGTTTTTTGTGGTTCGGAATTGTTAATGTAAAAGATATCGGTCGACGTCGACTATTACAATTATTCGTCGATTGATGACGTCGATCGAGATATATGAGAATATAGGGAGTCTTCTATGCTGGCCTGGGAGCAAAAAAATAACGTAGAATAGGCCAGCCCGGACTCATACCATGGGTGTCATAAAAGTCGAGGGAAATTGTAGACCAATAAGCACCATGGGGTACCCCAATGGTGGAGGGCAAACCACCAACAACAGCATACCCAAAGAGGGTTGGTGTCAGGCAAGCGGCTGGCTGTAAAATCTAAGCCAAAACTTTGAGCGGTATGGATTGGAATGTTATCATTCCAATCACTCTCTCCGTTCATCGATCTCTCGACATGGTCCGTTCCGTCTCTTTTCTATACATTCATTCATCACTAGCACCTTTACGGTGTGATGGATGATATGAATCAAAAGGGAGTGGATGGCTTGATGTCTGACAGATATGAATGGAAGAGGAGACATACTGCGCCGACCCCAGATAGACTGGGAACAGGGCAGGGAGAAGAAAGGGAGTATTATTATACAACTCAATGTCTTGGCCCTCTTTGGGTAATGCTGCTGTTGGTGGTTTGCCCTCCATCATGCGGGTGCCCCTAGGTGCTTTTTGGTCTACACCGAGCAATCTCCCTTAGTCGACTTTTAGGTCACCCCTGGAGTGGGTTGGGGCTGGCATATTCTACTTTATTTTTTCGCTGCCTATTCAGCATGTATGGGAGCAAATGCTTTCAATGATATTTCTACATATATAATAGTCACTCAGGAAGTTGTCATCTGGCGAATACACAAATGGAACGATTGAATCTGTAAGTAGCGTTAAGTTGTAAATGCAGGCTAACCACTCAACTATAAGTGGACACAATGCCATCTCCACGTCAAGAATTGACAAATAAGCCTGCTAGGTAGGTACAGTCGGCATCTAAATAGATTAATCTTATACCTTATTAGAATAATTGGTGGTTTAGTATCGGGGGAAGTTTGAAAGTAGCGCCAGTGACTGAGAGACTGCGGATGGTTTGGTCATGTTATGCGAAGAGATCTTTCATCTCTATGTTGGCAGAAGAATTTAAGGTATGAATGTAGAAGGATGAAGTGAAGCCGCGGGCGACCACTAGTATTCTCATATATCCATAAGAAATACCTGTGCCCGGAGGTAGGTACGAGTAACTACCTCGGTACCAATAACTAGACCAATTAATCCCGCCTAGAGCGGGATAAGGACAGAAAGAAAAGCTTATTAGAATAATTATTCCAATAATTCACAAATAAGCGTTGCAGTCGGCATGATATAGAGATTAACACTTAGGGGAAAGCGAGGTATGCTTCCTAAAGCGGGTACCATTTGACCGGTTTAGAATGGTCAGATCGCTGACTTTGGGGCAAGAGGTCCCCGGTTCGAATCCTGGTATCATTATTATGTTCACGTGTCATGGTTGTTAATATGTGTATGTAGTATTTCTATATAATTATTATCTATAATTAAAATATGTCCGTCATAGTATCAATAACACAAGGGCTAGGTACTTTGGGTTGATGATCAGAGCTGTGACTTATTTGAAATACTTGTATTTAAAATCCAAATACAAAATATGTATTTTATATTTTGTACTTAAATACTTTTGTTTTATAAGTATTTTGTATTTTTTTATTTGAAATACTTTTCGAAATGTATTTTATATATGCCAAATAAATACAAAATACTTTGCTACCGCAACTTTCGAAAGTATTACCACTATAAAAGTGAACAAAGTGAACGATAATTTATTATCTGTCAAACATGACGCTGCGTGCTTTTCTGTAATCTGTGACGCTTGCTACTTTTCGCTTTTTTATAACGAGATTCTCTAATCTGTGGATTGACTTAGATTTTGTTTCGAGTACTTTTTTTCGTTTACGCCGAGAACAGTGATTTGGAGACCCTCCAATATTTAGGAGAAGAAGACACAAGTCTATCGATTCTGAACACGTACCCGATAATAAAAAAAAGTGTTTTTAAGATATAACACCTGCCTCCCTAGTTCGGCACCGTTTGTTTTCTTATGGTGGCATGATAATGCGTCCACACAGACGCAGCATGTCTGATACTCTTTTTGAAAAGCTTGATATTTTAAAATCTTTAATAAATAAAGAACGTTAGTTTATCTGAAAGTATTTTATTTGAACAAAGTATTTTGAAAAGCAAAAGTATTTTGTGTTTTGCATTTGAAATAGTAAATTATAAAAGTATTTGCATTTTGTATTTAAATACTTTTTTCAAAGTATTTTGTACATCTCTGTTGATGATAGCCTATTTGTGTGTGTGTATGTGAATGCAAGAAATAGTTATTTATTTAATTATTTGTATATTTATTGGTCATCTAGTGCTGCATACTTTGGACTAGACGACCGGTGGTATAAGTATGATGAAGATATATTGATACTAATTATATTCATGAATATCAGCTCTTTGGTACATCTAATTAAATATAAGGGTATATGCACTGGAATACTATTATTAACATTAAAGGTACCCCTTGAAAATTTTGTATGAGCAATTTTTCAATTCAGTGTCATTGCTAAAGCAAATTGCATAACATAATTCTGTCACATCTCACCACTGCCTCTCAGTCTTGCTATCCGCATGCCAAATCTTATAGTTACCTATAGAAAAACTTAAATCGTCAAAAATTAAATAAAGCAGCTTTTTGTAGAAGTGAGTGGGTGAATTTCAAGAATTCTTTAGCTGTCGTGCAATGTTTCTAACGCCGGTAGAAGATCTAACGCCGGTGATTGGATCTTTTTTGCATCTACCCTCTATTGGGGTTTGAGTCTAATAGCCAGTGTCTGTGTATTTGATGAGTACCACAGTATACCCAGGTTTTACAGTGTGTGTGCCTGTGAGGTTGCTGTGTAGGGACGGCAATATCAGCGAGTACTATTTTTATAGTCAAAACTAACTCTCTTTCTCATACAGATAAAATTTCGTGCCAAATAACCTTCAGTTTTGTTTCTTGTTATTTTTCTCTGAAGTGGATTTTAGTGTTTACTGCTGTATTTAAGAATTATGAACGAATTATGTTTGTTGTTAGACTGTATTTAGAAGAGAATGTTTTTTTTTTAATATTTTTATCATTTCATAAGAAATTATCATACAAATAAATGATATATTTTTTTTTATTTCGGCAAACTCAATTACTTAATTTTCTTGAAACATTATAACCAAACAACTTTTGTCTAAGAATATTTTGTAATACCCATTTAAGAATTGAAGCAGTTTTCTCTACTCTCCATTGTGCAATAAAATTTATATAAAATAAACATACGGTACGAATTGAGTAACCTCTACCCCTTCCTCCTTCGTCGGTTAAAAAGAAAGCAAATTAATCTTACATCTTACGAACATTTTCCGGGCTAGTTTTATTTGTAAAACGTTTTTAAAAATTTCATAAATATTTAACGAATATTTCTATTTTACCCAAAATATAAGATTCTAAACAATTTGATGCTGTTTATCGGATCTCATATAGCTACACACGTGCCGAATAAGTTAATCGTCTGCGCTTAGCACTGCATAGCAGTTTTCCTGTATCGCAGCTGATTACATGATGGCTTTCCACCCGCAGTGTAAAGCAACTGGTGTTCAAAGTAACTTGTGTCGTGCATAAATTACATTCATCATGGGAAAATCGCAATGCCTACCTCCCTCTGTAAAGCAGGTGAGTCAATTACCATTCATTAACCCAAAAAAATAAAATAAACGAGGAGCTCGCTAGCGCAGTGGCATAGCGCGCTCGGCCTGCGATTGCTTAAACTAAGTAATGTTCGCTAAGGCCGGTCATTGGATGGGTGACCAAAAATTTATTATCTCGAGTTCCTCCGTGCTTCGGAAGGCACGTTGAGCCGTTGGTCCCGGCTGCATCAACAGTCGTTAATACCCACCGACCCGCACTGGGCCAGCGTGGTGGGTTATAGCCCATTTTCCCTGTATTCTTCCATTCATAGGGAAGGCCTCTGTACCCCAGCAGTGGGGACATTAGGCTGGTGATGATGATGACGATGCACCCGAAAATACACTGACAGCTGCACTCAGGGACGTTAATTAACTTTAATGAGTACTGAATACAGAAAAATGTCATTTAAATCTAGACCATAGACTCGGCATGAATAGCGACTACTTACGTTTTGAATTGACATTTTTTGTATTAAGTACGACAAGTGGCCAATTTATTCAAACGAACACCACAATATTTTAAACCCATTTTTTTTGTAACTGGACTAGTTTTATAAATAAAATTGTGTTTAATTAAAATTGTTAAAACCGTCATAATTTCTAGGTGGTATAAAAGGCCAAAACCCATTACTATAGCTGACTTAACACTTATGCCCGGTTTCTGTAGTCGCCTTACATTACACCCACAGGAGATATTGGGGGTGGTGACAATTGGCTAGATGATGCAACAAATATTTTTAATTCTTATTGTCTGCTTGATACTGTCCCTTTGGAGTGTAAACCTAAAAATGTTAAGCTTAGGTACCTACAATGAGGTTTGCATGAATATTTTAGCTGCTAATTGAACTTAATTGGGGATTTATTAGCGATTATTGGAAGATATGACAGTTACCCATTGTTATTGACTGCGCCGAAGCGAAGCGAGATGGTGGCGCCTTGTGTGAAACAGGTAAAACGCAGATTTTATAATTCATGTTAATTAATTGATGTTAACTTACCTAACGCAAAATAATAAGGTTCAATAACTGTATCTAAGATATGTGTCTTCTTCTTCCTGCTCTGTTCCCAGACTATCTGGGGTCGGCGCGGTATGTTTCCTCTTCCATTCATATCGGTCAGTCGACATAAAGTCACCCACTCTCTTTTGATTCATATCATCCATCACACCGGATATGTGTATAATGCTTGAATAATAATCGAGTCTGGTGACGGCAGAGCAGAACACAATTCATTGTCACCGCCCCCAATCTCTCCCGCGCGTGTCGTTTATGGAGACACAGGGTTATGACAGCAATGAGTAATAGGCAAGCGTTAGGTACTTTATCAAACATACTGTGATATACGTGCCCGAAATATGTCATTAGGCTCATCACCACAGGTGCTCATCACCTATTATATAGGATCTTACATAATTAGCGAAACGCGAAACCCCTCCGTGATTTAATTATGTAAATGAAATAATAATTCTTGTTACCCCCTCAGTTGGGTCATTAAATGGCTGATGATGATTAAGAAATTCGCGTGTTCAATTTCCACTCGATTGACAATTTTTAGAATTTTCTTTAGACTTTAAATACAACTGCAGAGTAGAATACAATTGTCACCACCCCAAATCTCTCCCATGAGTGTCGGTGACTAAGGTGACTAAGGATAAATCAGTGCTGAGGAATGAGCAGCAGCGTTCCTCTTATATTCGTACAACCTAGCAATTTACTGCGACTTTTGTGCCCGATAAATGGCAATAGGCTCGCCACCTGGGACTTGACATAATTGGTGAAACGCGGGTGCTGGTTCACCTCTGCCTACCCCTTCGGGGATATAGGCGTGATTTATGTATGTATGTATGTAAAATACAACACAGCCTTGATAACTCAGTTTTGTGTCTAATATCGCAAAATCTATAAATAAACGATCGATCTTACCTAATAGAAGACAATACAACAATTAAAGTGTCTAATTAATTCCTCAATTATCCAAGCAAAGTCGCGAAATCGTTGATATAAACAGCTGTTAACAACTCAAAATTAATTCATTTTCATTCGTTCATTATTAATTTGAGGCAAAGGTGCTGTGCAAATAATCCGTTTGCCTTTCGTCTTCCCATTAGTTTTGGTACAGTCAAGTGCACATATAGTTTGTACCATCTAACTTGTCTTATTTGGTAAGCAATCTTGGCACACCTTATATATACCATTAAAAATCAACTGATAACTAGATTCAATAGGTTTCAATATATTGTTTTAAGCTTACGTGGTCACTTTTATCTTTAAATTGTAAAAAAAAAACGGGAATTATACCCATTCGTGACCATGGCGCATGTAACTGTGCCGAAAAATCAGAATCTTAACAAAATCCCGTTTTTTTCACAATTTAAAGATAAATAGGTTTGAGACTATAATAAAGATTTATTGTAATAGTATATTGACTTTGTTATTAGTTTATTTTTAATGGATGATTTTTTTTAAAGTTGTTCCAACATTGTTTACCAATTAAGACAAGTTATATGGCACAGACTATATATTATATTATTGATTATATATTATCGATAAGTATTGGATGAGACGTGCCGTCTTCTATGCCTACTATTGCATTTATGCTGTAGCGAGCGAGTCAGTAGCGGTGGTGACGACTGAATAAAATACAATTGGTACCACCCCAATTCTCTCCCGCGGGAGTCGTACAAGGCGACTAAGGGTTAAAACAGTGATGAGGAATGGGCAGGAGCATTCCGCTCATACCTAACACCTAGCAATGTACCTACTGCGATTTTTATGCCCGATAAATGGCAATAGGCTCGCCGCTTACATGAGACCTAACTTAATTGGCAAAAGGTGGGTGTTAATTCACCTCTGCCTACCCCTTCGAAGATATAGGCGTGATTTATATATGCATGTATGTAGATGCAGCTGGGACCACCAGCTTATCGTCTCTTCCGAAGCAAGGAGGAACATACATACATACATACATAAATTACGCCTATATCCCCGAAGGGGTAGGCAGAGGTGAACTAGCACCCACGTTATGTTAGGTCCCAGTTATGTTAGGTCCCATGTAATAGGTGGCGGGCCTATTGCCATTTATCGGGCACAAAAGTCGCAGTAGGTACATAGCTAGATGGTATAAGATGATGATGATATGACTATGACTTTGACTCAAGATAATACATTTTTGGTCACCCATCCAAGGACCGGCCTTAGTGAACATTACTTATTTTACGAAATCGCAGGCCTCCAAGGTTGTTTAAGAATTGATTATTTATAAGATTTCCTTCGACTTTTACAGGCTTGGGCGGCCTCAGGAGTGCTAATTAACATCCTGGGTCAAGGCATGGTGCTCAGCTACCCTTCATGTCTTCTGCCAGGCCTGAAAGATCCAGAATCTTCCATCCAAGTTACTCTGTCCACTGCATCTTGGCTAGGTATGTTCCAATTACGAATTTTCAAAACCACGTACGTATTGTATGTTTATCTTTCAAGTATAAACTCGTCTATCTTATTTTAATTGTTAGAGAATAATTCCCAAAACTTACCGTTGTGTAACTTACCAACAACTGTGCGAAATTTTTACATATCGCACACCTAGATCTAAACAGAGTCAACTCAAAAAAGCACTTTTTTCAAAAAACGCGAAAATCTGATTACCGTGTCCCTGTGCACTGCAGGAGTTTTCTGAATAGATATATGCTTGACAAAACGAATAGTGAACATTTTTTAAAACCTCGTTTATTGGTCGATAGGTAGTGATTTAGGGAATGCTTTTAAATGAATGGAATTAGCTCCATTTAAATCTGGGTGTGCTATATGTAATTTGATCCCATCTGCCTCTCAAAATAAAGTTGAAAGTTCAATGTTGAAGGTCGTAGTAGGTACAAAAACAATGTAGGTACAAAATACCGTGGGACGCTTAGGCATGCCGTGTCGGCAGATCACCTCAACATCCCTCGGAACGCTTTGGCAGTCTTCGGGAAACCGAGAGATACCGCTACAAGACAAGACCTAAGGACGGCTCGGCATGCCTAAGAACGCCTCGCTTTAGGATACCACGGCATTGTTACCGCATCTGCGCTTATTACATGTAGGGACGTCGAAGGATCAGTTGCCGTGCCGTGCCGCTAATATGCGAACGGCCTCATTTGTTGTCATTGCTTCCATTCGCACAAAGGCGATCGTGTACCATCTTAGGCCTCATCAACATCCCCATCAGGCGAGATCGTGGTCAAACTCTCGGCCAAAATAAAAAAAATTGCATATAGTGCATGCAAGTGCATATAAAAAAAAAATTGATGACTTAGATCAAATTACTCTAGACCTGCGGTTCCATCCACCGATAAGTCACCTTAAAAGTGCTGTCTCGAGATCATCTTTATTTTGAAAAAAGGAATTGGCACATTTATTGATTTGCTCAATTAGCACTTTGACATTTAAAACGTTGGTCCCAGATTCATTTCCAATCAAATAGTACCACGCCCACTGACATCTTTCAAGATCATTCTGTATATTTAACTTCTTAGAAAACACTTAAATTTCCACAGCGTCGTCAGTGGGTCTCTCCAGCATGCTCGGATTCATCATATCTTCATACTTAATGGACCGACTTGGACGAAAGCTCACTTACATCTTTGTCATCCTGCCCGGCACCTGCGGCTGGATGCTCATTTACTTCGCCGAAGACGTCACCACGCTCATGATTGGCAGGATTCTTGGTGGGATCACCGCCGGAGCCACTGTCACGTTGGGAGCTATTGTTATTGGGGAGTATACCAGCCCAACGTTGAGAGGAGTGTTTCTGAACATGAAAACCGCTTGCTTCTGTGTAGGAAACACAATGGTCCATGTAACGGGTAATTTCTTGCACTGGAGGACGGTAGCTATCTGCGGATTGGTGCCACACATTTTGGCTCTGCTAATCATCGCCACGTGGCCCGAAAGCCCGTCTTGGTTAGCCTCTGAAAACAAATACGAAGCGAGCCGACAAGCTTTCGTCTGGTTAAGGGGCACTGGCGAAGAGTCGATGCAAGAATACGACCAACTAATCAAAGCTCAAAAGGAGAGATTCACCGAAAACCGTTCGTTCTTGACCAAACTAAAGGAGCTATTCAAGAAATTCGGGAGAAAAGACTTTGTTATACCAGTTCTGATAATTTTTTGTGGCACAATTATTATAGAGGGCTGCGGCAGGCACAATTTTCCTGCATACGCGACTACTATTATTCAAGAAATAAGTGGGAATGACTCTCAGTATTTTTCTTATACTATAGGCATAGATTTGATTGTAACTGTAAGTACTATTGTGTCATCGGCTTTCGTGAAAATTATGAAAAGAAGAACTCTGCTGTTCTCCACTGGTATAGCGGCTTTGGTGGTGCTGTTTACTACGTGTTTTTATCAATTTCTCGTGACAAAAGAGGCTATTTCCAAAGACCACACTTGGGTTCCATTAAGTATGCTGGCAATATACTTCGTTTTAGCTAATTTGGGATGTACGACGATACCGTTTACTTTATTAGGGGAAGTGTTTCCACTGGTGCATAAAAGCGCTGGATCAGTTGTATCAGGGATGTCTTTGTCACTACTTCTGTTGGTGGCTCTGAAGGTAACCCCATACTTGCTGGTGTATATGAAGTTTCATGGCACTTTCGCTATATTTGGTATTACGACCGCCGGAGGTCTATTAGTGCTTTACTTTATACTGCCAGAAACTAAAGACAGAACCCTGCAGGAAATAGAAGATTACTTTAACTGTGGCAAGTTTAAAAATGAAATAACAGCTGAACACGAAGACGAGGAAGCGTTAACGTCTCTAACAAGCAAATGATATTTTTTTAATAATTATTGTATCTGTTACGATGATTTGATATTCCTCCTCTCCTTTGAAATAACTCCTCTATCAAAATTTGGAGCATTGCTTTTTGTTAAATAATTCTATTTAATATTTATAATTAGTTGTATGTAGGTATGTACTGTCTTCCATGCTGACCTGGGAGCGAAAAAATAATGTAAATATGCCAGCAACCCAACACATCCTATGGGTGGCGTAAAAGTCGAATAAGGGAGATTTCCCCGTGTAGACCAATAAGCAAGCACCTTGAATGGCACCCGAATGGTGGAGGACAAACCACCAACAACAGTAAACCCAAAGAGGGTTAGGTGGCCGGCTGTAAAACCTAAGCCAAAACCTTTAACAGTATGGATTAGAAAGTTTTTCGTCTATACTATCTCTATTCTCTATCTACACATTCATTCATCACTAGCACCTTTCCGGTGTGTTGGATGATGTGAATCAAAAGGGAATGGATAGCTTGATGACGTCTGACTGATATGAATAGAAGAGGAAACGTACTGCGCCGACTCCAGATAGACTGATTGGAACGGAAAAGGAACAAATTAATAATCGTAGTGCGGTATGAGGTCCCGTGTGTCAGAGCCTGTAACCATGGCAACGTTGCGACGCCATGAAAATTCAGTGAAGACACTTTTCTCTTCAAGTATACCTGCGCAGACGACCTCTATTTTGGTTCAACTTATGTGCCGGGGTATATACATTGCTGGCCATGAATTCGCACTATTATGACGACCCTTAACTAAGCGAGTAATGATATGATACTTGTGGTACTAATCGAGAATAAAATATGGCGTTACAAAATACTGGCTGTTGAACACATTGATTGCTTATGAATAACATTACAATTTAACGATATATTTAATTGTTATGTAATGTTTAAGCTAAAGAAAAATTGAATGACAAATTAACAGTGAATACCAAATTTAAAAACTATTCACATCATTGCTTTGCGGAACTACAAAACAATGATGTGAATAGTTTTCAAATTAATAGTTTTTAAATTAATCGAAACAATGATCAATATAATGAACAAGGAACAACGAATAAAACCTTACAAAACTTTAATCGTGTTTTTTTCTATACAGACTAAGGTAGGTACTTGCGTGCCGTTTTGCTAGCGAAGCGTAGGGCTCTGGGTTTAGTACTATCATCTTTGATATTGAATGCATCAGGGCTTTTTAGCGCATTACCTAATAATAATACGGTTAGAAAGAATAGTTATTTGTTTTACGTGAGTGCAAAGTTGCTTTTTAACCGCTTGCTCAATTTTGATGACCGAGCTAGCGAAGGATTCAAAAATTAGAATCCTGAGCGATAGCGAGTGAATCAAAAGAGCACAAGGTGAAAAATATTTGCACTCGAGTGCAACACGTAACTTTTCATCCCCCCCAACGAGGAAATGGTAAAATACCAAAAAAAATTACAATCAGAACAGTTTCTGTTTTGACCCAGAAACTTCCACAACACTCACCCATCAACCCAAACACACTCAACACCCACCCAAAACCACCCAGAACATCCACTCAGACACACCCATAAAACCCACCCATCCACCCAGGACACCCACAACACACACCCATCTACCCAAACACACCCACAGTATACACCCAGACAACCACAACACCCAATCTTCCACCCAGACACACCCACAACATTCACCCAGAAACACCCGCAACACACCCATCCACCCAGAAACTTTCACAACGTTCACCTATCCACACCCACCCATCTACGACCATAAAATTCACCCAGACACACCCACAAAACACCCATTCACCCAGACACATTCACAACACACACCCATCCACTCAGACACCCACAAAACACCCAGACACACCCGCAACATTCATCCAGACACACCCACCACAATAATTTCTACTTGCCATACCTGTAAGTACCTAATAAAAATTACCGTCCCTAATGGAGTTCCGAGACGGTCAATCAGCTTGAGTCAAGCACGTTGATTTTCTGTATGTTTTTGTTCCGTTGCTAGCGTAAACAAATCAAACAGACCTAAAAAGCTTTTAAATGCTTGACTCAAGCATCAAGCATGCGTTGTAGACGATCAAAATGTTTAAAGCAAGATTGACGCCAAACTGATTGACCGTCACGGAACTCCAAACAATAGCGATACTCATTGCATAAAGGTAGAGGACCAATAATGTCAATGTGTATGTGACTGAAACGACCAGATGGAAGGTTAAAATCACCTAACGGAGAAGAATTATGACGTGAGACCTTAGCTCGTTGACAAGCCTCGCAAGCGCGTGCCCACTGCTTACAATCCTTATTGACCGAAGGCCAGACATAACGCTCTGTCAAAAGACGAGCAGTTGCACGTGCACCAGGATGGCTTAAGTTATGAAACTTATCGAAAACTGCTTTGCGAAAGGAAGGGGTCAAATATGGACGTGGCTTGCCTGTGGATACATCACAAAAAATGGAAACGTTTGTACCAGGAACGACGACGCTTGTCAACTGGAGACTGGAGCTCTGACGCATGTCTGATAGTTCGTTATCTGACTCTTGCGACTTCGCGAGGGCTTCATAGTCCTGTTCAAGAGCAATAGCTTCGACTCGAGATAAGGCGTCAGCCACGACATTGTCCTCACCTTTAATATACTTAATATCAGTCGTAAATTGGCTAATAAAAGATAGCTGATTTAATTGGGCAGGGGGCAGTTTCTCCCTGCGCTGTACGAAAGCGTACAGCAATGGCTTATGATCCGTATAAATAGTGACGCTCTGAACCTCCAAAATATAGCGGAAATGCTGTACACTTTCGTACACCGCCAGCAACTCTCGATAGTAAGTCGGCCACTCTGTCTGCTTTTTAGTAAGTTTCTTACTAAAGAAAGCAAGAGGAAACCACTCACCATCGACTCGCTGTTGAAGACAGGACCCAATATGTACCGAAGATGCATCTGTAAACAGTCCAAGAGGTGCGTCATTAGCCGGATGTTGCAATTGCGTAGCCCTGGACAAACTCCGTTTGCAAACTTCAAATTGCTCCAGTAGTTCAGGCGACCATGTGAACGGTTTATTACCTTTACCATTTGTGGCAACTACTGCATCAATCAATGGAGCTTGAAATTGCGCGGCCTGGGGTACGAATCGACGGTAGTAGTTTAACATACCGAGAAAACGACGCACGCCCTGGACGGTTTTCGGAGCTGGAAAATCCAAAATAGCTTGAACGCGATCCTGAGGAGGACTT
Organism: Cataclysta lemnata; assembly: GCA_963931975.1. Taxonomy (NCBI): domain Eukaryota; kingdom Metazoa; phylum Arthropoda; class Insecta; order Lepidoptera; family Crambidae; genus Cataclysta; species Cataclysta lemnata. Next base: position 695,506 of record OZ008363.1, read on the forward strand.
GTACCTTCTGGGCTGACATGAAAACCAAGGAAGGTAAGTTCCCGAACGCCGAAAGTACACTTCGAAGAGTTAATAACAACCCCATACTCCTGAAGGCGTTTGAAGAGGATACGCAGATGTTCGCAATGGAGAGCCTCATCCGCAGAGAAAATAAGAATGTCATCTACGTACGGAAAACAGAAATCAAGACCCCGTGTGACCTCATCGATAAACCTCTGAAAAGTTTGACCGGCGTTTCGAAGGCCAAAGGTCATGAAGGGGAATTCGAAGAGGCCAAACGGGGTAACGATGGCTGTCTTCGGTATATCCTCTTCAAATACCGGGATCTGATGATATGCTTTTACAAGATCTATAAGGCTAAAAACCTTAGATCCTGCGAGATTATGAGCAAAATCATTTATGTGACGGACTGGGTACCGATCAGGGACAGTTCTGGCGTTAAGGGATCGGTAGTCGCCACAAGGTCGCCAACTACTGTCCTTTTTCAAGGTCATGTGTAGCGGAGACGACCAGGCGCTCTTAGAAGGACGTGCAATGCCAGCTTGGATCATGTTGTCGAACTCCTTTTTTGCTGCTATCAACTTCTGAGGCGCCAGACGACGAGGACGACACGAAATAGGCGGGCCGTCCGTAGTCTTAATGTAGTGCACGGTATTGTGCAAAACATTACGAGGGATTCCAGGAGGCCGAGTGATTTCTGGAAACTCGGCGAGCAGTTTAACAAAATTGGAATCTCCTGTAACGACAACCTTGACACTAAGCTGTTCCGACATTGCTGCAACAGCGGGTGCTGACAAATTCGTTACGCCATCCATCAACTTCTTGAGTCGGCAATCTGGCAAAAGATGGTAATAACCTAAAAAGTCTGAGCCAATGATCGCTGTCGTAACATCAGCAACAACAAAATCCCACACAAATGCTCGTCGAAGACCAAAGTTGAGGTTTAAATGAATAGTGCCATATGTCTTAATACTACTCCCGTTAGCGGCGTTAAGTTCATAGTCCGAAGATTTTCGCGGAACTGACAACCAGCTGCGGGGGTAACAACAAAGATCCGAACCAGTGTCAATCAAAAATTGACGCTTTGTGATACGGTCAGTGACAAATAGACGGCGGCCGTGATGTTGGATAGGCTTGCAATCAGATGCCGCCGCTACTGATTGCTTGTGTGGTTTTCCGACGCCCAATTGCATGGAGCAATACACTTGCTGGCATTCGCACCAAATGTGCGATGGTACCAACAGCGTTTACTACCAGGTGTGCTACTGCGTGATGTCGCCTGGCTTCTGGAAGAAGAACGGTTTCGAGATCGAACAGAAGAACCCGTCGATAAAGCAGCGACTTGCTTAGTTAATTCTTCTAATCGAGCCATAACGGTATCGAGCGAGGGCGTGGCAACAGCAGCATATACGTTTGAAGAACCAGGCTGAGCTTCCAAAATCTTGTCAGCTATATCTGCGATTCTATCAAAAGATAAGTCAGCTTGTGCAGCCAAAATCCCCTGTACGTGCTGTGGTAAACGACGTAACCATAATTGCCGCAAGATGTTATCGTCCGAGAGAGCCGTTCCCGCGAGCGAGCGCAAGTGACGGAGAAATTGGGATGGTCTCCGATCCCCGAGTTCTTCGTCACTAAGAAGGCGCCTCACTCGCTGTTCCTCTGATGACGAAAGTCTGCTGATTAAGGTCTCCTTCAGCTTCTGATACTTACCTTCAGCCGGAGGGTTGACAACGATGTCTTCGATTTCGCCAGCAATCCTGTGGTCAATCTGGCTAAGGACATAGCTGTACATCGTGGCATCAGTGTTGATGCCAGCAAGCAAAAACTGTGCCTCAGCCTGTGCGAACCACACTGTCACCCTATCAGACCAAAAAGGGGGAAGTTTGACACTCACGCGACATACCTCGCCCTCCCGTTGAGATTGGGATATACTTTGGTCACGCAGATTACGCAAAACTGCATTTTCTGCCTCAAGAGTTGCTAAACGCGAACGTAGTTCGACATGCAATGGTCAACGCGAACACGCTATTATAATTATAAACGAAAGTAAATTAAAATTAATTTGTATAAAATAGAGAGAGAACGGACAGAAAAGAAAAATTGCTATTCCGTGGGCGCGTGATGTGGCGAAAACAAAACACAAACGTCTAAAAATTTATATGTCGACATGTCAACAGAAACAACATAAGTTGTCAATATGCAGACAACATTACACGTAAAAACAAAAGACAATGTAAACAAATTGTTCAAACCACGCGAAAAAATACACACGAAAAACAAATGAAATATTTCCTATGTCACATTACACAAGTTGAAAAAAATAATTTTCATAAAATAACGTAAAAATCAATACTCCGAACACGCTTTACACAACTAACTAAAAATCATTACTTGGAATAATAATAAAATGTTTAAAAAAATACTCCAAATAATGATGCCGATAGTACTTGCGTGAGCGATGTGCACAAATGGTATAATGCGCAGTTAGTCCAATGCATATATGTGTCCAACTGCAACTCCCGCGGAGACGTCACTCGAACTTGCGAATGTAGGAAACGGTGAATGCGCCAGGGGGCGCTCGACGCCACAGCTTGGGATGTGGTACCGTCTCACACGACGAAAATTTCTTCGTAGTGACCATCCGCATGTCCAACGCAGCTTCCCATCCCGCGCCGGTCAATTGCCAATGATATTACACCCAAAGCTCTTGACGATCACGTCGGGGTCACCAATTTGGGAAGTTGTATGGCCGGGTGCAATCTTGGTGGTTGCGGATGTGTTCCGTGGTAGTAAAAGGCAGGGTTCATAAACGTAACTGACTGTACTTCTAAATATGTACACGGTTACAATATATACAAACTGGACAGTAAACATAAATCGGAAATAATATTTATAAGGCTTAGAAAATAACCATACTCTCTAGCTCGGAATAAAATTCTCATCTAATTAATTTGACAACTGTCACTTAGTGAAAAACATTGTGTTTGTCAAACATAGACAAACAACAAAGGCGGTCGCATTAAAAGAACGCCACATACTGAATAGGCAGCAGCGTTCCTCTTATACCACCTAGCAATAGCAATGTACTGCAACTTTTGTGCCCGATAAATGGCAATAGGCTCGCCACCTATTACATGGGACCTAACATAAATGGCGAAGCGTGGGTGCTAGTTCACCTCTGTCTACCCCTTCGGGGAAGTAGGCGTGATTTATGTATGTATGTATGTAATTAATTGGAAAAATACCGTATGGTGACTACAGAGCAGAATAACATCGTTACCACCCCCAATCTTTCCCGTGCGTGTCTGACACACGTGTCCCATTATAGCGCTGCCCGTTAGGAGAGAAGTATTCCTCTTACACCACATCATCATCATCACCAACCTTTTAATGTGCCCCCTTCTGGGACACAGGCCTTCATAAATTTTTGGTCACCCATCCAATGATCGGCCTTAGCGACATTGCTTAGTTTACGCAATCGCAGGCCAAGCGCGCTATGCCTCTGCGCTAGCGAGCTCCTCCATTTATGTAAATGGTTGGCGTAGTATTTTTTGTTTTCCGTTCATATCGGTCAGACGACATTAGGTGAGTGAATGCAGCAGAATGGATTGGAATGTTGTCATTCCAATCACTCTCTCCGTTCATCAATCTTTCGACTTGGTTCTTTCCGTCCATTTTTTTATTTCTTCATCACTAGCACCTTTCCGGTGTGAACGATGATAGGAATCAAAAGGATGGCTTGATGACGTCTGACCGATTGGACCGATATGAATGGAAGAGAAAACATACTTCGCCGACCCCAGAGGCCATCAAGTGAGTGAATCTCTTTTTGCTCATTGGGAATTTTGTGGAATATATCATAAGAAGTATTTCAATATTCTAATATAATATATCGACGATTTTACAACCATTGGAATTTTTGTTTAGTAATTATTGTAATTAAATATTCAGTCTTATAGTTCTTATATAATAAAAAAAAAAACATCACTTAGGGTAACTACCTATTACCACACCAATCGATGGATATTCGATCGACGTCACGAATCGACAAATAATTGATCGATATTTTTACTACACCAATTCCGTGCCCTACCAATCGACCGCCATAGTCGACGTCGATTAAAAGCATCGTCTGACGGTCGATCGATTGGTGCGGTTACACCCTAACAGGGACATTTGGGTACACAAGTCTGTTTTTTATGTATTTGTCATATCATCTTATTATATAGTTGAGAGGTGACGGCAGAGCAGAATACAATAAAGGACAAGTAAGAAATACGCTTAGGTACACAAAATGTAACCAACCGTCTGGACTACTATAGGTTACATTTTTAGACTAGTTTTCTTTCGAGTTGTAATTTACGGCGTTTAGAAAAATGTAATTTATTTTAGTCAATATTAACTGAACTAAACAATAATTAGCGTTATCATTTGTATGTTGTTGACACCTAACATTAAATCATGTTCAAATAAAAATTTAACCATAATCTTAATTACATGTATGCTGTATGCATCCAGATCGCTGGGCAAAGGTCACGACAGGCAGGAGTGGTCACCTCATGATGGTCAAAGGCGTCGAGGTCGACCGAGAAAGAGGTAGAGAGACGATCTGGAGGCATACTGCAAGACATGGTCGGAATTGGCTCAGGATCGCTCGCGATGGAGAGCTGCGGGGGAGGCCTTTGCCCAAAATCTTGACATGTTACCATTAGAAACATGTTATCATTGGAAACAAACATGTGATAAAAATTAAAAAGGAACGGCAACATATCTGACCTTAGTTTTACACGAATATTTCTGTAGGTAATTGTTACCTAAATGTTTTTTAACCTTCCTCAGTTCTTTTTTCATTTACACTTAAGGCCTTCGGGTCATGTTGACCCGATGTCAAAAAAATGAAGCAATCCTTTTAATAAATAGAAAAATATAATTATTTTTTAAACACATTTATTAAATAAAAATAAGGATACACTGAACGACTATATACGTATGTGACGACATTTGTGTATTACTCGTTTTTCAGGCAACACAAAAAAGGCACAATATTTCAGAATGTTTCGGTCATTATCACTGGTATTGGTAATGTATCTAGAAAGAGGCTCCTCATTGCTATTTGTTTCGTCACTACTGCACTCACTGTCTAAACTGGGTTGAATATTGTCGGTAGAATTTTCATCCAAACTATTCTCCGCTTCACTAATAATTTAATCTTCGGAATTTATATCGTTGCTTGAAATCGCAGAATCAGTCAAATTGTGAGCCATTTCAAACACCAACGGAACGCGTCAAGTCCAAACAATGAACGAATCAAACAAAAGTAAGCGTCTAAAGTAAATAATGTAATCTACCCGCAAACAAACGTAAATAAACAATTGTTCTCAAAGTGCCTACCTTCAACAATAGCACGCCAAGTGATTGAGATGGTGATGATGACTAACATTTAAAAATTGTAAGAGTCTTCTTAGAATGCAATAAAGCAATATTGTTTGCAAAACACAGGCTTTTCTGACCGGAGGACCTTTTTCATACTCGGGTTTTGTTGACCCGAGGAACTAAAGACGGAATACTTAATTTTCTTAAGATAGGAGACAACCATAATTTAACAAAAATAATATATAGTGAATGCATAATTAATAATTGTCATGTAGTTTTAACAAATTTTATTGACAAATAATTTTCAGGGTCAATATGACCCGAAGAACCGAGGAAGGTTAAAATACATATTAGCACACAATTTTTTTGCCAATAAAAGTTACGCGAAGATTGTTTAGATAAGTGAGAAAAGCAGTGCACCTAAGTGTGTACCCGGCACGAACAGAAAACATAACAATATGTATATCGACGTTAGCAGGTACCTTCGGCTTAGTAATGACCATAAGACAAAGCGATACGGACGTTACAATACACATACTATTACACTCATCAAATAATTAGTTCAATTTCGTGTTCGGAGTAGAAAATTGAAATGGGTTTGGACGAGTTATCTCCGTTGGTCAAGCAAGTTAGTGGTGATTTTCATATTCATAGACAAGTAAGAGGTGTTTTTATTATTTTAATATAGAAATAGCTCGTCTATTTATGTGTTAACGGCGATTTTTGAACGGGTGAAAAACACATCTTTGCATGACTTTGGTATTGTTTTAGTATTGCTTCATAAATATCAACAAATAATGTGATTCTCATCAACAGTTATGTGACTCGTCCGAATCAATATGGTCCGTGAATTTAAAGTTTCTTTTTCATGTTTACAGTTCTAATTAACTTTAATAACCCAACACTGTGTAAAATACTGTTATACTGTGTAAAATAATGTACAACACATTGGGTATGGGTTATCCTACGTTATAACGTGTGACTTTTAAATTCTGAATTTCTGAGAAAGAAAATCTGAATTTGCGGACTAAAGTAAAACAACATCATTAAAAATATGTTGTTAATCGCTTGATCGGGGATATCAATGCATGCTGATCATTAAATGATCATTCTTATTTTTGTAGGTTGGTAATACTTTCTAAACATTTATTCGTTTACTGTTTTGATTTTAATATGAAGAACGCGGGTTCGATTCCCGCATTAAGACTAACATAATTTTTCGTACTTTTTCTAACCACAATATTATTTGCATTTATTTGTTGTAGTGTAAAAATTGCAACTCACAAATAACACAGGCCCGTAAGTTGAAACTAGTTTTTGATAAGTATCTACTTGAAACAAAATGTGCCAATATTGTTTACAAATTAATGTGAAAACACGTGCACGCGTCAGGTCAGGTTACCATCAAAATATCTAACCCATTTTGCAATTTCAAATAACAACTTTGCTGGCTAAAATTGAAAAGTGATTACAAAACTTTAATAGCTTGGATTAACTTGGTGCTAAACAGGTAGACTCAAACATTTCTTCCTAATCAATTTATACAGTGTGTTCGGATTTCCGATACTTTATCCACGTATTGTATGTCATCGTATGTCATAAATTTTAAAATGGCTTCCATTCATAGGGACGAGGTTTGCGACCCCTATTTGTATGGTTTTTGTCGATAAAATTATACATACAATACGTGGATAAAGTATCGGAAGTCTGATCCCAAACACACTGTAGAAAGAAACTAATTTTTATTTTTGGGTCACAAAGTAAACGCCGATAAAGACACCACCCTGAGAAAGGTAGGTACTCACTCACGTAACATCGCAATGCTCCGACAAATTAGATTTTACCTATTTTTGTCATCAAATGATCATTAATAGGTACTGAATTTTATTTAATCTTGATAAAATATCTGGGCCGTTTAGGAAACAATTAGTTTACCGTCGTAAATTTTTCCACATTTTAAACAACAAACTTTTTGCATAAAAACACGCTTTCTTTGATTTTGTGACGCTTTGGCAAACACATGTTTGAAAATTTCAAAGCAGTACCAATAACAATATTTGAATAAGTGCAATTATAAAAATAAACCGTCCCCATACATACACAATGATTACAATAGCATGAACCGTGGCGCGTGTTCTACCCGGTCATAAAACTGAATGCAGTGTGTTTTAGGGTGATTAACACCTAATGTGTGAGACAATGTCTTACGTAGCAAAACAAAATATGGCTATTATTGCATAGCACCCGCTGACTTGTAATATACAAGTACGCTGGACTAAGAACGCTTTACGCACTACATCTGATCCGAATCCGAGAAAAGAATATTGGTCTACAAAACTCGGACAGAGATCGGATGTCTGAGAGAGAACTCTGCATAACAGTATGTAGTGCGTATGTTACCATAGAAATAGTTCTAGGGCTACAACGGACCGTCAAAATTTAGGATTCGGATCGGATGTAGTGCGTAAGCGCTACTCACCTCACAATCAGTGATCTAACGACATGCCCAGCAAACAAACATTAAAGGCTCCCTGTACACGGTCAGTCGCCGAGCAGGTCAGTAGCAGCGCGGAAGTCGGCACACTGAACGCAGCGGCAGTTTCAAAGCAGCTGCAACGCTGGACCGCGTTTAGTATGACGGGTTAGGCAGGCAGTAGACTGCAAAAATGTGTCGAACGATACGGACTATGTAGACGAATTCGTACTGCTTTTGGCTCAACACAAGAAGAGAGAAGAATATTATAATATTTCTCTCGATAATCATACTAACATTAATTTTTACGCACTAATGTATCTTTTTTTTGACGGACTGCGTGATGGATACATCACGTGGTTGTAAAAAATACAACAGTTGTGAACCGCTTTCGACGCTCTGCGCTGCACTGCCCCGGTGACCCATGCTAACATGGCCGCCATAGTTATATAACAGCGCGGGCCCGCGCTAGAGCTGCTACTGCTCTGCTCCCGCGCTGCAGCGCGCGCAGTAAAATTTGGTGTAATGCAGTTTTTTGTATTACAACTTCGTTTGGTTTGGTTTGCAGAAGCCATATAGTCTCCTGCACACCAAACGCAGGTCAGTAGCAGCGCTGTTTGAATATGTAATACTAGAAACTTATTACTAGGCTAGGTTATTACGGATATAGTCAAAAGTGGTTTTCAAATGCCGTATGTTAGAGGATGAAAAGTTAAGGACGGAATTCAGGGAAAGAGTGGCCGAAAAAATGACTATAATGAAAGATATATCAGAAATTAGCGTGAATGAATGTTGGAGTGAAATGGTGATGCATATAAGTAGTGTGGGAAATGATGTTTTTGGGCTTACGAGTGGAAAAAGAAAGATTGACAAGGAAACTTGGTGGTGGAGTGAAGAGGTGCAAAAGATATTGAAAGAGACAAAGAATGCTTTTAAAGAATGGAAGGACGTAGATGACGGGAATGCGAGGCCTTTAGAAGCCAAAAGGTCTCTATATGTGGCCTGTACAAAGAAAGCCAAGAAAGCGACTTCCATTGCAAGGCATAGGACAAGCTGTACATGTCACTTGAGACACCTAATTGCATAAAAGACCTCTACAGATTAGTAAGAGAGCGAGAAAGGAATGCTAGGGTTTGAAATAAAACAACTTTTTACGGATAAGACTCGCGTATAATTTGGTGTTTGGCATGTTAATTATTGAACCCGACGTGTCGATCACTTTACAGCGGCCGTGGTCACGGGGGGACTAAAGCTGACAGGTGTCCTCACAATAAAGTAATAGTTAACTACCGTCATAATATTTGATATTTTAGGTGTTCCGATTTACACAAACAGAGCTTTCGGTATCATTGTTTTTGGCAGTATGAGGACGGTGTTGGGATTTAATTATACTAATAATTGGGTCCCAAGCAGGTGGTATGTTCCAACCATTATCCCTATTGAAGTTTGGATGTTTCTTGATTTCAATAGCTTCACGTATCACTAGGTATGTATCGTTCCTCTATTGCTAGAATTTGCGGTTTGTCAAATCTTAAATAATGGTTTGGTCCGTCTAAAGCATGTTCACATACTGCAGATTTTGTTTCGCGCCTATGTTTCACATCGGCTATGTGTTCTTTTACCCGGGTCCCTATACTTCGCTTTGTTTGGCCTATATAAGAGAGTCCACAGTCACAATCTAGCTTGTAAATTCCTACACCTTGAAGGGGGATGTTGCACTTTACAGGTCTCAAAAATTGGTTGATCTTCTTCAGCGGCTTGAAATAAGTTTTAATGAAAGCACGCTTCAAGATGTTCCCAATCTTGTCAGTGACACCCTTCAAGTAAGGTAGTACAGCAGGTTGCCATTCGACTGTTGCCGGTTTCACTCGACCTCTGCGACAGGGCTTTGGTACTGGCAGTTTATTACTCCACAGTACTTGCTTAACATGGTTTAGTTCTGGTGCCAGGTGTTTACTGTTACAGATGCCGTGCGCTCTCTGAAACAAAGATTTGCCCAAGAAATGAATGAACGAGGAGAATGATTAGAATTGTACGTTAGACACTGTTGCCCCAAATATTAGTGTCGTGAAAGATATAAGTGTAGATGAAGTAAGAATAGCAGTCCAGAAGATGAAGAATGGGAGGCGAACAATATACCAGTAGAGGTTTGGAAGAATTTGAAAGAGGATGGATTCCCGTTTTGATAGCAATATTAAGCTAATTACCTAACGTTTGTGGTTTATGTTCTTTTGTCTGTAGATAAACAAATTGATAGCCGTTGCTAACATCATTAAGGTTAATGTAATTTACATTACTACCAAATCTGCTGTCACTATTACCTAAGTACTCAAATTACGTGTTTCAAACAAAATACGCAAAAGATTCCCCAATGAAAAAGTTTATCACCAATTTATTTTGGTAGAATTGGAACTACATTATTGACCCATGGATCTTGACACTTCCATGGCACTCTTTGTTCTACCTATCCTCCTACCCCCGTCGTCTAGTGGTTCGCTTACCGGAATTAGATCCCGAGGTTCCGAGTTCGATCCCAGTACATATTTGTCTTCAGTTTGGTTGGTGGTAGGTCTTTTTTCAACTCTGCATGTCTACCTACCACTGCCTTATCAAAATCAGTCGCCATAGTAATAGAGTTATAACATAATTATTGTGTTCAACAAACGACAATTTATGGTAAGATAGTCAGACCATCTATGGTTGAGGATTCCAGCCCGGCTAGCTTGACCAACGAAACACGATATGATATAGCCATTTATCGCGTTGAACTTACAAAAATCATCGGGTTTATGACAGTTCAAAGTTCGAAAATAAAAATTCGAAATATAGCTATATCTTTAACATTTAACTAAATAGGCTTATTCAATTATTCCTATTAGGCTCATTTAAGTGTTAAAATCCAATTGCAATTTTAAATTGTTCAACGCGATAAATGGCTTTATCATATCATGTTTCGGTGGTCATGCTAGCCGGAATGAATGAACCATGAACCCATCACATACCGCAAAGGTGCTAGAGATGAATGAAAGTGTAGAATAGTCATGGTAACTCGAGATAATAAATTTTTGGTCACACATCCAATGCCCGGCCTTTGCTAAATTCCCGGTATGATGGATGGATAATTAAAAAGAGAATTAAAACCCCGACCCCAAATAACATGAAAACAGGGTAGGAAGACAATAAGTATAAAATATGATGGTTCAAAACATTTCAGATGCAAGTAGTATCCGTGGTAATTCTTGGTATCCTCGCGTGCGGCTTCCACTTAGGATTCACTTCCGGTCTCCTGGAAGATCTGAAGCATCCCGAATCTCCTATAAAGATCGATACAACGTCGGCATCATGGCTGGGTGAGAATTTTAAATCATACTTAGAATATAAATTGACAGAGAAGCCGACAAGATATCCGGTACCTGGTAATACATACATACATCACGCCTATATCCACGAAGGGGTAGGCAGAGGTGAAAATGATGTTAGGTCCCATGTAATAGGCGGCGAGCCTGTTGCCATTAATCGGGCACAAAAGTCGCAGTACATTGCTAGGTGGTATTAGAGGAACGCTGCTGCCTATTCCTCATCGCTGATTTATCCTTAGTCGCCTTGTACGACACCCACGGGAGAGATTTGGGGTAGTGACAATCGTATTCTACTCTGCCGTCACTGCCGCCACACGGCGGTAATACTACTTATAATCTATACTTTAGAGCGAAGAAGTCGGCTGTTTACCTTACTGCCGCACTCAGAGACGCCAAATAAGGTTAATGAGTACTTAACGTCAAAAAATGACATTTCAAAACTAGTCGCTATTCTTGTCAGGTCTATGGTCTAGATTTAAATAAAATAGTTTGACATTAAATACTCATTAAAGTTAATTGACGTCTCTGAGTGCGGCAGTAGACATATTTGGTAATTAAGCCATTTAGCTGGCCAAATCAGATTTTTCCGAGAAATATTTTCGTGTCCTATACGGCATGTGCCTCGACGACCCTAGTGAAATAGACAAGAGAATATTTGTGGGTGTCAAACTCTGGTGTTCGTTACCTCGAAGTAGCTTACTTCGCAGATCATTTGACAGTTGTAATATGAATTATATGTCAATTGAACTGCAAAGTAAGCTACTTCGAACTTGCTTGTCGATTGTGAAACAGGCCCTAAGGGCCGATTGTACCGCATAATTAAACGCGATCAGTTGAAGTTGAACTCGGTTTATGCTCTGAACTGAGTTCCACTACATAGTTTGCACTAATCAAAACTGAGTTTTATTAAACTCATTTTCTATGAGAGACGGTGAAATCGGCCCTTAGTTAATTAGATCTTTAGCGACTCTATAATAATATTTTCTCTTTTGTTCACAGTTTCATGCATAGCACCGTCGAACTTAATAGGATTCTTTTGTTCATCGTGCCTGATGGACCCTATAGGACGTCCAAAGACTATTATACTATTCTCCATGCCTGGTATACTAAGCTGGATCCTCATATACCTGGCTAAAGACATCACTATTCTTATATTGGGACGCATATTCGGAGGTATATTCATCGGAGGACTGGTCGTACTGGGAGCAGTCATCATTGGAGAATACTCAAGCCCAAAATATAGAGGAATATTCCTTAGCTTAAAGACTACCGCGATTTGCTTAGGATCCATGATAGTACATATATTAGACAACTGTTATCATTGGAAAACCATCGCATGCATAGGTATGACCATTCAGATATTTGCGTTGGTGGCCACATTCACTTTACCTGAAAGTCCACACTGGCTGGCTAGCAAGAAGAGATTCGAAGAGAGCAGACATGTATATTATTGGCTAAGGGACACAACCAGCCAATCGAAACAAGAAATCAACGAAATAATCCGACTACAGCAAGAAAAACGACCAATGCAAAACTCCTGGCAAATTGCTCGTTTCCTGAGGAAATTCGGTGAAATGGATTTTCTGAAACCAGCCATTATTGTACTATTCAGTTTCATACTGCTGGAATCGTCTGGGAGGCACTTTTTCCCTGCATACGCCCGGCAAATCTTGAAAGAAATAACCGTTTACAGCAGTGAATCGTCCATGTATACACTGGGGATGGATACGACGATCACAGTGAGCACTCTGCTATCCACATTCTTGATAATGTATATGGGTCGACGGACCGTACTGTTTGCAACAGGTTCGGCTGCAATTATTACCATATTCATCGCTTGTACCCTCACTTTCTTGGCTTCTAATGGATTCATACCCCTATTCTCTTGGTTGAACCTAGCACTCTTCGCGATTTACTTTGTGTTGGTGAATTTGGGATGTACACCAATTCCTATGCTTCTATTAGGAGAAATATTTCCGTTGCAGCACAGGGCTGCAGGTTCTGCGGCAACCGGAGTCATAGCATCAATCACTCTATGGATCACAATGAGAGCTCTACCTTATATGTTAGAGACCACAAAAGTGTATGGTACTTTCGGTGTATTCGGTTTGACTCAACTGTTTGCTCTATTGGTGCTCTATTTCATACTCCCCGAAACGAAAGATAGGACGTTAGAGGAAATCGAATACTATTTCAAGTCTGGATGCTTCAAAAGTGAAGATGACGAGGAAGCAGCTTAAGTATTATAGAATCGTAATTTTATTTTAGAGACAATACACTTGACATGACTTGTTAATTTATTTAATTTGTAAATATTTATGTGATATATTTTTAAGATATTAAGAAGTGTTAATTTAATTGTTTAAGCTATGAAATATAACGATTTTATGTTGTCATTATAGTAAAAAAAATACTTGATTGACTAAGCTGATTGACCGTTTCGGAACCCCATTAGTTGTAATGTTGCGAGTGTGTCTGGGTGGATGGGTGTGTGTTGTGGGTGTGATTGGGTGTATTGTGGGTGTGTCTTAGTGGATGGGTGTGTCTGGGTGAATTGGTGTTTTATTGGTGTTTCTGAGTGAATGGGTTTGTTGTGGGTGTGTCTGGGTGGATGGGTGGGTGTTGTGGGTCTGTCTGAGTGGCTGTTTTGGGTGTGTCTGGGTGGGTGTTGTGGAAGTTTCTGGGTGAAACCAGAAACTGTTCTAATTGTATTTTTTTTTTATTTTACCATTTCCTCGCTGAGGGGGGATGAAAAGTTACGTGTTAAGATAAGTTAAGTGTACTCGAGTGCAAAGATTTTTCACCTTGTGCTCTTTTGATTCCCTCGCTAACGCTCAGGATTCTAATTTTTAAATCCTTCGTTAGCTCGCTCATCATAATTGAGCACGCGGTTAAAAAGCAACTTTGCACTCACGTATAACAAATAACTATTATTAATTAGTTACCACTGTATTTAAGTGCAGTATAATCAGTATTTAGAACTGCAAATAAAAGTGTTTAATTAGGTTTTAATAAATCCATATATAAAATTATTTTTACATTGATAAACGAGTTTCAATATAAAATTATAACATACCTTTTATAATAAATTATCTGTCACATTTTATTAGGTTTTACCAGTTTTGCGCACTCTAAGATTGTCAACGTTTGATATTTATAACTCAATTTTCGCAATATACGCCAGATCATCGGTTTTAGCACGATTTACGGTTGTGTGAAGGTATTCGAAATGAAACACAATAGTAAGTGGATACTTCTAGAAAATTCTTCTTTCAGTCACAACAATATACATTCACCTTTAAATCATAATTTACAATATAATATGTTTAGCTATCTTTCATACCTCTCGGGACGTCAATTCATTGATATACATATTATAAGTAGGTATAATAAAAATTTCTTTACAACTTAATATCACTAAGATTTTACGAATATCAATATATTCTTTCCATTTATGTTTGTTTATAGTGTGTATTTATCAGACCAAGTCGCCAGCGACCTGTATTTCCGCCATTTTGCCAACCGACGGTAAACACAACAAAATGGCGGCTGTATTTAGCTTATCTTTGAAAAAACGTCCTTGACAATAAATTCTTTACTGATAATTCTATTTTAAGCATAATTATTTTAATATGCTTAATACTTTAAATTTAATCTACATGGCTACCAAATGAGACGTGATTAAACGAATAGATAGCTTTCTGGCAGAACCTTACTATTTTAGGTTTAAGAGCAGCATTTCATAAGTTTGTATATAAACACTCGCTAAGTACACTTGGTTGATTTAACTCTAATATCAAAAATAAATAACTGATTAATGTGGGTTAAGTGTGCCACTGTATCTTTAATGTATAATTGTATTTCATTAACAGAATTTTCTAACCAGATGTGATGATGTATAATCTTAACACTATAAATACAGGTAAAGAATATAACTCTAGTTTAATTTAACAATTTAATAACAGAAAAAGCGTAAAGATGAAAAATAAAATAACAGTTCAAACCATTTACTTTAAACACCTCAAGGTGATTAGAGCTCAATTGCTATAAAATAAGGTCCAAAATAAAGTACAACAACTTAAATTGTGGTTACAAAGACACCTTGTAGGGAATTGTAGGGAAATACCATTAACATAGCGGATTGCGGGTTTTAATGCAGTTACTATTTCAGTGGCATATTAGTATTTAATTGAGACAGTTGATCAGAAATCAATATTTATAATTATGTGATCTATGAGAAAGTATTTTTATATTCCAGAAACGATTTTTTTTTTAACAACAAAGTAGTCAATTATCAAACTACAGAGTTTACATTCTTTACCACTCCTACAATTAACCACACAATGTAAAGAAGAATACAATTATAAAGATTTACTAATCATTTATACAAGATAACGTGAAATACTGGCAATAAACCTAAATATAATAGCCGAACAACATTCTAAGTTATGTTCCTTCCATATTTATGTCTACAATAAGTTTGAAACGATTAAAACTCTGCATGTGATAGCGTACCAAGTGGTAACAGTGCCGAATACCAACCTTAACCCATTGTCATAGGGCACAGTTACGCTTGGTTCGTAAGCGATTTGTTAAGCTAGACACTAGCATGTTTTGTGATATACACTTTTATATACACCCTGTATTAGACACGAGAAAATATATGCAGGGTCCAGTGCGCAATGCATACAGCATGTTTGGAAATGGACGTTTGTTGATAAACAAGAAAGGTTTTTAAACTTTTATTGTCTCTAACATTATAATTTATTAATTATTGGACGTGACTATAAAACGGTGAGAAATTTGTCTAATCAATTCTCCACCTAGAACGCCTTGATATACGGTGGAAAATCAAGTGAGAAAAATTTACTGACTGCATGGAACCAAAAAATGATATATGAATATTATTTTTTTCTCTAGACAACTGCGTGACCGTCACTTATATTGAGTTTGGTGCATTTGTGATATGGGTCCATTGGTAATAATCCAAGTAATTGAAATCAATACAGTTTGTCAAAATCGTCCTTCCAGCAAACAGCGGCGACGATCTGTTGACAATGGGTCAAACAGGAACATATTCCCGTCTGGCCCATTGACAGCAAATAGGGTTAAATAATTAAAACCGTCTCAAAATGCTCCTCGCATAGCGCACGAGTCCCGTTAAAACGATTCAACACACAACTTAAGTCTAAAATAATAATAAAAAAGTAACAAAATGTAATACCAAGTACAACATCCAAAAAAACGCCTCAACTTTGTTATGTTATATCTAAAAAAAACAATTACATCTAAGCTATTTACATTTTATTCAATGATTCGGTGGTGATATTAGCGAACGCGTAATAGAAATGAAAATAAAAAGTGTTACAGGACTTATAATTATACAAAGAGGCCATGACATGAATCCATTCAAAAGAGAAGTCATAATTCTCTGTGCAAACTGTCAGAAGTGGCATCTCAGAGTCACTCTCATATTCACAAAATACCCGGCTAAAACTAAGTCAACTCAGAACTGGCTAACTAAGCAGGTCACAATCCGTTTAGGATGTGAGCAGTGTACGTAGGAAAGGTAGCCTAAGCCGACATACTAACGAAAGCGGATTCCCTTGTATGGGTATACATTGTTATCATACACCCAATGGGACTGATGCGAACTTTAATGTCCCGTGGGTGTCGTACAAGGCGACTAAGGGTAAAGACAGCGATTAGTAATGAGCAGCAGCATTCTTCTTAAACCACCTAGCAATATACTGGTTTTTGCAGGGGATTTCGGCATATTTACAATTAATTATATGGAAAAGAAAATTACACACAGATAGATCAGCAACTGTTTTTATTCTGGTCAGTCGAGACAACTCACGTCAAATCACCACACATAAAAAAGTAAAATAATATCAAAGAGTTTTCAACATGCCCGATATATGGCAACAGGCTCGCCACATGGGAACTAACTTAATTGGCAAAAAGTGGGTGGCGGGGGTGAATTAAACTTTAAAGTTTAATTCACCCCTGCCTACCCCTTCGGGGATATATGCGTGATTTATATATGTATGTATGTATCTTAGTGATTTTACACATGAGTAGCCGCTTTACAGTCCGTTCACAGTTATTTTACCTCTGACACATCCTGCTCTAACTTATGGAAATGTCATATGAGTAACCTTCTCTCTCATACTACGTAAATGGAAACGTCAGAGGTAAAATAACTGTGACCGGAGTGTAGGCAGCATGCCCGCTTCGCGCCACCTTCCCCTACTCAATTGTAGACCAGCCCACCTCCACAGACAGCCTGTATCGATATTGTACAACCAACAGCGCGTCAAATTACCACAATATGTCAAATAACCACAATATGTCAAATTTTGTCAATCGACTTTGCGCTTTACGTCAAACAAGTTAAGGTGGACAACCCATTGGCGATATTTGACAGCTTTGTATAGTCTGTCGTGCTGTTGACTGTATCTACAATAAGTATGTATATGTCGTGGCCAAATCGTAGAATTGATCACTTCATGATGTGGCCGACCATTTCATGGAATGGTTGCATTTCATGAAGTGGCCAGCTAAAACTGACCATATCGTTGAAACGTCAACGTTTGATGATATGTCCATCCACGTTTGGCCATATCATTAATGTAGTTAATATTTAGTATTTTTAAGTTGCGCTCGTTTTTTGAGTGACTTAAAACGTAAAATTCTAAAAATTTCGTGTCGTAACGACATTTCACTTCACTTTTATCTTCCATTACAACATTACTAATAGTTTGTTTATTAGGATAATTGTCCGCCGCCATGATGCATCACAAAAACAAATCGAAATAAGCGCCTCTAACGGTGGTTAATGTAACTATTTTACGATATGATTAATAATGTTTGGCCATATCATGAAATAGCCATGCGTTTAGCTGTTCATATCGTTAAACGTTGTTTATTCATTGATCTGGCCAGACCATTATCATGATATGGTCAGTTTTAGTTGGCCATTAAATGAAATGCCACCATTTCATAAAATGGTCGGCCACATCATGAAGTGATCAATTCTTCGATTTGGCCACGACATATATTATGATTCGTTATTTTTATATATTAGATATAAATCTTCGTAAATTTATGTGAGTGATGTCGTCAACACAGTATACGTAACTATTATATATTCGCCGTCAATAATCATAAATATATCTTTAATAATTTCTTAGTGTCTACCAAAAATATACTAAGTAACATAAGCGATACTTATAAAACATTTATTGTGACATCCAAACACAGAGACCTGTTTTATATAATATACTATATATCAATTTTATTTGCTGTTTCAAGCAATGTTCGACAAATAGCAGACGGATAACCTCGCCTACTTTACATGGAATTACACATGAATTCCACTTCATATCAACTGTAGTTCAGGCACAGATGTATGCCTCGTGTTAGGACGCAGTATCGTATGTTAATATATCATAGAATATTACATACAAAATAGTCTAACATATAATCAGATCTCTCGACACGATAGTGATACACGGGGCTGGAAAGAAAAATCACTGAGTAAAAAAATCCAGTACTAGTACTAAATCAAAGTTCATTTTCAAAAACAATATTAAAAACATTTTCCTAGAAAAAAATTGGCGACAGTTTTATTGTCTGTTACAAACCAGGTTTCTTTGCAACCTAGTGTATTACGATGTCATTTTACACGATGAAAAATAATGGAGAATCGTCATCATACAAATTTTGACTAAATAAAGCTAAGATTATATTATTTAAATTGCACATAGGTATTGAAAAAAGCGTGACGCATAAGTAAAGAGTACAACTTGCACTTTTAATAATGGCAAACTCTGAAAGCGAAGTCAGGCCATGGGACAAGCATAGTCTCTGAATTAAAAAAAAAAACATCATGTATTTTGTTTAAAATCCGTAACATTCAACTATTGGAAGTTGAAAAAAAAACTATTGTTAGTCGTAATGGTTTAGTATTTTTTATTATTTTTTAACTTTTTTTTATAATATTATTTTCATGTCAATTTTTTCATTTCATAATGTCAAACGGTTTTAAAAAACTCATTTCGGGATCAATCTTAAACCTATTAAATGGCCGAAACTATAATTAAACTGACAAATTTTGCAGAATAAATTATGGCTGTATTTATATGATAAACTTTGCACAGTATATCTCTTATAATATGCAAACTAGGAAATATGTTTCCTAAACAAACAGTAAACCATTCAATCAATAGATTGTTATCGTTACGGACATAAAAAATAATACGTTATAGCATATAATCCAAATATACACACAGTTGCGTGTCTGCTTAGAACAATTCACTCAATCTAGATTTCTACGACATTAAAATTAATATTGACCTTCTATTAAAGAATTTGACATTAACGTATTGTCTTAAAAGTTTCTAATTTCAACATCAATATAAATTATTAATGTTGGCAAAAACTATCATCACATAGAAAAATATGTAGTTAAAAAAATCGGTATCACAATTTTCGATCATTTTCTTACGTATTTTTCTTTGTAATAAGTAGTTTCGTATAAGTTGACGAGCCTCGCCTGAAAATATATAACATCTCTTTTTACTTATCAAATAAAACCTTTCAGAGTTATACAATATTTTATAGAGAACTCAGTATAGAAATACAATTATAGAACCCGTAGCGCCTAAGAAAAAATTGTCAATCACGACTTTCTGGTTAGACAAGTGATTTAGGCGGCCCTGGCGGCTAGATGGTTGTACAATTAATAGCGGCATTTCGCAACCAACTTATCGAACATCAGTAAACGCAGACATGTATACCTACAGAAATAACGCATACCTGAATACTACCCATATACTAACATAGTCATATAAATACTATGGTATATGTACAAAAATCGAAATTGACATTTTTTTCGGTCTGTTTTATATCACCATAGTTTTTAACGACTAAGTGGCAGCTTGGGTTATATTCTGAGTGTGCGTTATTTCAGTATGTAGTTTAAAGACTTAATTTATTTTCACACATTACTTACTGGTTTAGCGTGGTGAATTTGTCTATCAATAGTGCAAACAGAGGTGTAATGATATACACAAATTTTATATAAAAATAAGAAACGCGTAGAAAATTTTACCAGTTAAAGATAAGGAAGAAAGATTAAAGAAATGAAGAGTTCAAGAGAGATAAGGACATCTAGCTAGAGAATAGAAAAATCTCCACCGTTGCAAACAGTTCCAACAGAATAAAACAACTTTTGTTGACTATGTTACCCGCCCATTGGTCCGTGCTACATACACACACATATATAAAATATACATTTTTAACCTTCCGTCCGTCTAAGCTATAGTACGCTAAGTAAGATATACAATAATATGTAACTAATCAATATATCATCTTGTGTATTTTAAGGATTTTACCAAGACGCTGTTTCGCCGTCTTCATACCCTTTTTCAGTCTTGAATCTGAAAGAAAATTAATATATAAACAATATGATAAACAATCTGGATAGGTGCAAAGATTTTGGAGGTTAGAAAAAGTTTGAAAAATTATTTTTCTAACCTCGAAAATCTTTGTACTAATTTTTCTAACATTTATATACCGACCCATTTATGTGCCGACCCTACTTAGAGTAGGATAAGGGCAGGGAGAAGAAGAAGAAGATATATAATATCGAAATAAAAATCGAATAATCTGTATAGGTGTAACGAGCCTGATCGATGGCAACAGGCTCGCCACCTATTAAAATTATAATTGGCGAAACGAGTGTGTTAATTCACCCCTACCACCACTTTGGTGATAAATAGACGTGATTTATGTATGTATCTGTATAGGTCATTAGCGTGTAAAGCAGAAGAAGAAAGACCTCACAAAATAGAAGGATTGCATGAAAGATGACACGAATATTGCCGTGTGGTGAAGGCAGAGCAGAATACGATTGTCACCACCCCAAATCTCTCCCGTGGGTGTCGTACAAGGCGACTAAGGGTTAAGACAGTGACGAGTAGGGGGCAGCTGTGTTCCTCTTATACCACCTAGCAATATACGGCGATTTACGTGCCCGATAGATGGCAATAGGACTGCAGCCATTCTGTAAACCGAAACACAGTCACTTACTCTTGTTATTTGGCGTGGGCTGCACGGGCGGCGGCGGCCGCTTGCTCTTAGTCGCTATCACTGCTCGTTTGGCGTTCTGAAACAATCAATCATCTTCAACATTCCACATTTCCGCTGAAAGCATTTCTCTTCCGGTCCCTCGCTTTCGTTGCCTACCACTCTGATCTGTGGATGCAGGTGCGAAAGCCACCAGTTCCAGAATGCAGTACACACATACGTAATTATACAGTCGCACTTCACTCAGGCGTACTCCAGTGCAGCAAGCACTGTACGTGTGGATGCACACACTCACGCTTGACGCTGGAGCGTGAGCCACCAATACTGATAGTGCAGTACGCATTATATGTATAGATGCACAAACTTGCGTTTGAAGCTAGTACTAAAGCCACCAGTACTGCAGTGCAGCACGCATTGTATGTATAGATACACAAACTTGCGCTCGACGCTGGTACGAAAACCCCCAGTACTGCAGTGCAGCACGCAGTGTGCACGTGAAGGCAGGCACAAAAGCGGCCCATGCCACAATTAGTAACACTGTTGGAGTAAGGATTCGTGGCATTGTCCATAGATTTGTCTCTTTTGTACGTCTGAACTGAGGTGACATGTTTATGTATTTTCTACACATTTTGTTTTACGTTTTCCAATACAGTGGTCATAATTTTGTAAATCAAGCGCCTCCGAGACGGTCAAACGGCTTCGCGTCAAGCTCGTTCATTTTCATCCCGTTGCTGGTGAAAAAAATCTTTTTTATGTCAAACAAATCCAACAGGCATAAAAAAAGACCTGTTTGACCTATAGCAACAGAATGAAAATGAACGAGCTCGAGGCAAAGTCGCTTGACCGTTTACGAGGCCCCATAACAAGCACGTGGTGTAGGAGAACGGTACCTGACTGGTGAATTGCCTCGCGGTGGACCCCAGACTCTCTCCACTCAAAGGGCTAGGGAACACCGGAGTGGTTTAGTGGCGTATTCCCGACTTTAGATAGTCGGGCGAGTCCCACACACGTCAGCCGCCTAGCTAGCGGCTGGTATGGTGCGTAAAGGCATTCAACTCCGTCAAAAAAAAAAAACGAGTGTTTGGCGCGTTTCGTGGTGTCAGTCAGATTTTCTTTCGATAATTCTAAAATTGGTTCAGAGTGGATTTTGTGCAGTGAAAGTGGTGTTATTTTGATGCACAACCATCCGTGTGCAATTAAGCAAAATCATTGAAAAAAAGTCTTGTGACGTGTTTGATGTTGTGGTGAAGACCACTGTAAAAAGTGGTTTTGTCCACTTATCAGGCACCATCATGAGCTCTGTTACCATTAAATTCGCGCCAAGCACTCCCTAGTTGCGTTAAAATGTGTGACACCCATATTTTAACGTAAAATTCATTTCATTCACACATTTCACCCTCTGATTATCTCATATGACTACAGATAAAATATAAACTAAAGACTGTCTATTTAGGCATGAACGTGGAAGGACGTAAAAGGAGAGGAAGACCAAAGAAGAGATGGATGGACTGTGTAAAGGAGGACATGATAGCGAGAGGAGTGGGTGAAAAATTGGTGAAGGATCGAAAGGAGTGGAAGAAGAAGACATGTTGTGCCGACCCCGCCTAGAGCCGGATAAGGGAAGGAAGAAGAAAGACATGGCTGTATGGGCTAGACCCTTTGCCTTCCCTAAAATAAAGGGAGAATTTACAACAAAAAAAAGGGGGACGGTACCTGTGCCGGCCTGTCGGGCGGGCGCGGCGGCGGGTGCGCCGCGTGGTGGTCGCGCTCGTCGCGCGCGTGCTGCAGTGCAGCGCGCACGCACTCGCGGCGCACGTTCGGACGGGCGGGCCCGCGGGTGCGAGGCGCCACGCGACCGACGCGCGCGCGCGGCGACCAGCACTCGTCCCTGGGGCGGGGCGCATAAGACATAAAGTGGCTTGGCACAATTATTTATTTAGTTATAGGTATTCATTCATACGTCTTCTATGCTGGCCTGGGAGCGAACAAATAACGCAGAATAGGCCAGCCCCCGACTCATCCCATGGGTGTCGTAAAAGTCGACTAAGGGAGATTGCCCGGTGTAGACCAATGGTACCCGAATGGTGGAGGGCAAACCACCAACAACAGCATACCCAAAGAGGGTTGGTGTCAGGCAGGCGGCCGGCTGTAAAACCTATGCCAAACCTTGAGCAGTATGGATTGGAATGTTGTCATTCCAACCACTCTCTCCGTTCATCGGTCTCTCGACATGGTCCGCTCCGTCTCTTTTCTATACATTCATTCATCACTAGCACCTTTACGGTGTGATGAATGAATGAATCAAATGGGCTGGATGGCATGATGACATCGGACCGATATGAATGGAAGAGGAAACATACTGCGCCGACCCCAGATATACTGGGAACAGGGCAGGGAGGAGAAGAAAGATATTCATTCATAGGGTTACAATTAAAGAGTACATTTATTGCGAAGGTAGGTAAACCAAAGAATGTCTAAGATCGCAAGTATTAACTATTTAAGGGCCTGTATCACAACCAACAAGTAAGTTCTGATTAGCTTA